>BQKZ01006204.1:0-19184 GCA_036244855.1 Temnopleurus reevesii | reverse complement strand
CCCCCCCCCCCCCCTCCTCCCCCGCTCTCAATTTGTAGATCCTGAATCCGCCGGTGACCCCGCCAAAGTTTTCACTTCGCCCCTTCACATCTGTTCTGATTGTAGGAGTCTGGATTCTGATTTTGAATAGGGCCTTCCAGCTCAAGTTCGAAAACAACTGCACAAGTAAACTTTGCCATTACGCTTATTGATTTTATCAAGGCAAACTTTTCAATCTTGATAATATTCTATCATGATCAATAATCGCATCGTGCTTAACATTCCACTATTTAGAACTTTCATTACTCTTTAAGCCTTTGGTTGAATTAAATCAACAGATTATGTTAAATCTATCTCCTTGAAATGCACCGATGACATAAACAAAACAAAAAGCCCCCCCCCTTTTAAAATTAACATATTTTTAAAACAGGTGAGAGTCCGATGACGAATTTAACAAGTAATGTTTATCATCTGTGTCGCTTCTAAATCTAAAAAATAAAAAAAAAATCCGCATAGTTTCATATTTTATGCGAGAGTAATAAACACATACAAGTGAAAATGTCACTTTTAAAAAGTTACAAGAGTCTCCTAGTGAGCGCTTTGTACCAAAAGTAATGTAAACGATGATTCTTACTTACATTATAATGATATGATGATTCATAACAGTCATGATTATGTCGTCAAATTTATTGGAGATTGAGTTATCCTGAATAGCCCCAACGAGACATTAGACAATGTTAATAAGATAAAGTAAATGGATAAATGAAATGAGATCGAGTCAATGCAGTTTCAAGTGAATGACTAAAGACTTGTCTGATAGCTTTAACATGGAGAAAATATCATGACATTTAAAAAAGCTCACTCAAAAGTTTCAAAAGTCAAGAAAAGTAAGGTCGAAATTATCACATGCGTGACAATAATATTTTGCTTGCCAACTCAAGACACTCTTCGAAATATTTTACAATTGTCTTCGGCTGAAGTGAATTATGAATTACTTAAAGATATTGACTAGCGCATTAAGGGGCCACGATAAACTACGTCTATGTGACGGCTATAAATATTTTGTTTTTATCTTTCTCATCAAAAATAAGTTGAAACTTCGTGACCGGGAGGGAGTGTAAAAAAAAAAAAAAGGAAAAGAATTTCCGTCAAAAAGGCTTGCCCAGACAGTCGGAACTTTCCAAATGTCAGTTCAATTTATTTTAGGCTTGCTGACCTGAATGACTGTTGAGTCTTGGCAGAGCTCTACTAAGAGGATTCTAAAAGAAGTTAACCTAATTAAATCCTAGTCTATTAACAAACGTCATGAAACGTCATGTTGTATAAATAGTTGAAACTGCATGTCCTTCGTTGAAGCCTCCGAGCGTTTCCGAAATTGGAGCAGTTTATGAACCTATAATCAACACCTTTAAAGGTCCGCTATTGCAGAAGTACGAGTTGATCTGTCGTGATGTACATGTACAATACCCCGATCATTACCCTGACCCCCAAAAGAGCACTAAAATGTATTTCATACATTTTTCGTTCTATTAACTTCCCCCTATTTTTTTGACACAGTTTAAACAATTCATTAAGAAAATAGAGCTTTAAACGGGGGCACAAATCCAAGAGCATCTGAAAATATCTTTCCAAGTCATATTTCATATGCTTATTTTTAACTTTAATGTAATTTTTCAAAAGAAAAAAGAAAAGAGAAAATGTTAAGGTCTGGCCATATTTAGAGGGTCGAACGGTGGAGAGCATCCAAACATTTTTATTGGCCTAATTGACCTTTAAAGATGGAGACGAGAAGAATATCCAAATCTGGTTATTTCTTTTTGGGAGATGATCATAATTATGCTTCCGTCTTTTTTTTTTTTGTCTCAGGCAGTCATTAATTATTAGCGGGTTTTCGAAATTGATGAACGGTGACTTGTGGACGGTAGAAATCAAGTGCGCATCGGATGTGCGCATCGTTAATTGCACACATCAGATGCTCACCCATTTTATACCGTCCACAAGCTATCGTCCGCCAATTTCGAAAAGCCACTACTGTTTTGCTCAAGACGTCAGGGCTGTTGAATGAATTTCTGCAATTATAATTTGCATCTTTTTTTAGATCGAGAAGAAAGAAGAGGATGTCATTTGATATTTTGATTTATTGTATAACTATTTTTTTTTAATTTAGAACACGATATAGATTATTTTCGCAAAACAAAGTGGGCCATTAACAATAGAGCCGTTTGCCGAGTATTGCAGACGCAATAATGATAACAAGCAGGTTCCGATTTGAACAGCATTACAAAGGAGCATTGAATTTGCATTCAACTTAATTTTTCGGAATAAGATCATATCGTGTTCTATTTTCTACGTATTTTGATTGTTTTAAATGTGTTTTCAATCGATTTGTGGAAATAAAATGAGTCGAAATGCACTGAATATTATTCATTAAAAATACGTTCATTTCATATCATGAAATTTCATATTATTAAATGAAGCATCATATTGAGCACCATTTCAAAAAGGAAAAGGGAGCATTAGTGAAATATGTTTAACTATCACATACTGGTCCACATGTTCATTGTTGTCCGATGAAGGATAAAAGTATACAACCGTCGAAACGTCATTCTAGTGTAGTACTTACGTTCTACGGATGCACATTGTGAGACAACTGATCAACTATCTTCAATTACCTATCAGATTAATGCCAAAATTGTAATAAATAAATACTTTTTTTATTCAATATCAAACTTTGTAAAGCAAATTAGAATATGATCTTACGACAATTATAAACGAAATGGATACAGAGTTCAGGTCCGTATCAACGGGTAGGGTGATTTAGGTGTTAAACTCGCATTTGAACATTTTCCAGGACGGTCTGTTCGATGATCCCCCCCCCCCCTTCTCCTGGAGGGGGTGGAATGGTTTGTCTTAAGTAATCCTTTTATTCGTTATGATGAATTGTTTTCTTCTAACACGAGATAATGCATTTCCGAAAATTTAGGTGGGCCACATATAATAGAACCCTACGCCGTGTATTCAAGTATGCGGACGCTACAAACACAAGCAGGTTCCGATTTGAATATCATTACAAAGGACTACTGAATTTGCGTTCGACTTAATTTCTCAAAAATAGTTTGTGTCGTGTTTTTTCTTTGTTTGTTGGATTATTTTAATTTGTTGGTCTGACTACTGAGATTGTCCACTTTTCAGTCAACTGCGTCGTGAAAAGCTCCACTCTTTCAATGATACCCCTCTCCCCTCCCCATCCCCACAACAACAAAAAAACTTATTGGTTAAAACACCTTTAATACGTGACTTTTTCAACCTTGCCTTCCCCTTCCATGTTCGACCTAAATATAGCTTCAAACAGACGGATGAACCAATTTGAATTGGCGGTTTTGTCCCTTTTGCCAACTCTCCACTCGTCCCGGGCAGGGCGGAAGCAATAAGATCGTTCGCGATGGCCGATAAGGCATATTTGGGTGTGATTCAACAAAATCTGTTGCCAATATTCCATCGATCAAAAATGTGGATTTTACTTCCAAATATGGTCATTGGGGAAATTTTTCTAGTGGAGGGGAAGATCAAACTTTCCAGGGTTAAAATGTTGGGTTGGGTATTATTTGGCTAGTTTTTCGCGCAAAATTGGGTACTGGGGATATTTGTGAATGATATCTACGATTTTATTAAGCATATTATTTGGATAGTGGGTACCGGTAGGAAACGATCGTCTTCTGGTTGTTTAAGTAGTGCGCTCCCAACAGGTTGATAATTTCATTACCACCTGATTACTAATGATGATATTATTATTGTAGTAGTAGTAGTAATATCAGTAGTATAGTAATATCACTATTACCATCTTTATTATCATTGAATGGATTTTATAGATAAATCAATAAATGAATGATAATGTGACCAATAACTCAATAATGAAAATAAAATTGTAAATATTCTTCTCCATACTAGACGGGTAGAACTTGTCAATTCTATAGCACAGATTACGTGTCGAGACAATGTAACACATTTTCCTGTAAATTGCAATAATACCCCTGAATATATCTTGATGAAGCGTGACAGTATTATCTATCATTCGTCAGACGTTGATGAGGTCCGGTCTAGAGACGATTTTTCAACTGTGCAAATAAAGCAGTCTTGATCACGGTGATTAATAAGTCGTTTGTTTTTCATAACTTTAATCCACTGCCGACTGAATTATGTAATTCTCATAGACTTTGTGTAGTGACCACCTGGTCCCAGTTCTCAATGGGTTAACGGTTGACAAGCAAGGTCTATCTTTCCAACGTGAACATTGTCGTAACAGAAGTTGCTTCTCTGTATGGTTTTATTTGTACGTTTGTCTGTTATTTTTTTTTTCTAGATTCTTTTCTCAGTATTTAAGTTAAAAGCATTCGATAGAAATAAATATCATATTTTTTCATTCATGTGGCCGTATTGTTCAAAATAAATTGGCTAATCGAGGTGTCACATCATTCAGATTTAAAAGTGATATAAAGGTGATTTCTCATCAAAAATCCTCTGTTTTTTATTACTATATAATACCAGATTGATCCTTAGTCAGTTAGTCATCACTCAGTATAACATCCATGTTGCTATGTCGTGTCTTCAAATGAAATGCAGATTGAATTCCTCATTTGCCCTTAAAATCTAACATTTTCAATTAATGGAAAAACGCATAAGATTAAGATGGAAGGGTTGCTTTTGCCACAAGATCATTATAATAATGATAGCAACAATGCCTTGGGTGCTCAATGTTTCCAAGCGAACGGGTAGCCTCTCTTACATAATATCAGTAGAATTCACGTTTATGATAAAACATAAACATGTGTCAGGGGTTTTCACGAACTCATTCATAAAGCCCCAGTCATATATGACCCCGAAGCAACACGATTCAATACGACTCTTTGTTCGCAGACATAACTGTGAACTGAGCAAAGAGTTGTGTTGAACTGTACTGGGTTACTTCCGGGCTTCTATACAAAGATTGGGGCCTAATAACTTAATGAAGAGAAACTCCGACATAGCAATAACAAATATTATATAGTAAATGAGTGCAATACACTCTAAAGAAGGATGGGTTAAAGTTTACTTAAAAGTGTGTAAAAAGGGAACATGCATGTCAGTTGGGGAATGTTTCTCACCCTATCGAGCAATAATGTACTGAACTTTGTGTAGAATTAACAAATTTAACCCACCGTTGTGCGAACTTTTACCCAATATGGCGCAAATATACTCAACTGACTAAACTTTTACACATCCTTCTTTAGAGTGTATGTGTGCTCATTCGCGAGTAAATAATTTTAAGTGAAAGTTTATGTGACAGTTTCATGCAATGGTCCCTCATGTGGAGCAGAAAAACAACCTGCTTTCTTAAATTCCTTAGATTAAAAAGTGAATAAAAAATAGGTTGTCAGGGACCAATCCAAATTTGATTGATTTTTCAATTTAATAGGTTGAGATTTTGATAGTAGATAACTAAAGTTTTCAATCAAGTTTTGGATTCATGCCTTACTACAACCTGTAAGATCGAGTTTCAATGTAAATAGATTGATTCTCAATTCATGGAATTTAGAGAACGACGACAGACATGACAGAGGAAAGAATTATATTGACCCTTGACACTCGGAGGAGGTCCAAGTAAACGTACCTTCTTTTGAACTAAAGTCCTACGCCCTAAAACAACATGCCCTAAAAGATTGAACCCTTTTAGACACCTAGGGCCTGTAGTATAAGGGAGATGGCTATCAATTGCACATTTTTACTAGATGATTTCCATAGATTTATGATTGATCATACCGTTAGGAATATTTAATGTTACGGGGCCATGGCACCGTTTTATTTTAAGAGGCAGAAAAGTCAGTGGCGGCTATTTTAACTTCATAGACTTCGGCGAGAGACTTGTTCATATGCCCTTTTGTACCAAAACAACAAAAAGTTATATAAGAATATACCATATTCCATTCTATGATGTTGTTTATCATGCATTGTCGGAGCCCGACACTTCACCATGAAACCTTTTTATAAATCAATTACCCTTTGATTACTGAACAATGACGTTCCCATAGATTGTGTGTATATAGGGACTACTCATTTCCAGGGCGGTTTTTTCAACAAATCGTTCTTAAAGTTATAAACGGTTTTAAGAAAGACTGGTGTATACGTTAGTGAGTCTAATATGCACATGATTCTCGATCTTTCAGCGCAAGAACTGATACCAGTCGTGCGTAAAGTCGCTCTTAAAGTCTGTCGTAACTTACTGAAACACCGCCCGGTTGTCAACTGGTTGGCCTAATGCACTATATTTCTTTGTCTTTTCTCCTCTTCAATCTATCATACTGTCCGTATTTTCACGAAGTGGTGGGATCCAGAGGGTGCTGTTACATTAAATGAGTTACAAAACCTTTGAAACATGTCCTTATATAGAATTTACACGTTGGTTGATAGGGTACGTGTTAAACTGGCGCTATGTCGGAATTTCTTTGTCTTCATGCAATAATACTCTTTGGCTCCCGTTACTTCGTCAAAACACGGACGATATATTCATTGTAAGTACGTTGGGCCAAGTTGGGAGTAGTAGTAGTAGTAGTAGTAGTAGTAGTAGTAGTAGTAGTAGTATTGACTTACCTCCAACATAGGCGTAGGAGCCAGCTGGGTCATAAGCCACACTGTTAGCCGCGCCCCCATCATAGACGAACTCCCCTTGGTTGTTGTTGATATAATCCGAAGGGATGAACTGTGTGCCCATCTTCCGCAGGGTCCACACGGCGTAGGACCCGTGGATGCACACCAAGAGAACGGGCAGAACCTTTAGCAGGCCCATGGTGTCTGGACAAAGGGGTGCAGGACTGGTGTAACTGACCCTGTGGTGAATTCTACGGTCGGTAATGCACGGGAATCGCTGAGCTGATGTGAGCAACGTCTACTTTCTCGTGGTTATCCGCGGTTGACTGTCAGGGCGACTTGTCAGCTAACTACTTTGGGGTTAGATGAAGAGGCTGAGGGTGTCTTCCTGTATAGCCCCTTGCCTGGGAAAATGCGGGAAATGCGTGCGCTGAGTCAACGCGCACACGGAAGTGATGTCTGTTGACGCACATGGTTACTCTCTTGACATGCACCATGAGCAGAAGGAACAAAGGCCTGGTACAAATTAAACAGGTCCATTCAAATATTACGAATATTTAAACAGTTCCATTCAAATATTACGAATATACAGCAAGATGGACTCAAAATTTTAATTTTAATCCTTCTTATTCTGTGGAAAAATGTTGAACAAGAATCGCAACTTGGACTTTCTTTAGTGATCATGAAGCTATGGTAAATGCTAGAATGAAATTGTTTAGTTTGTCCCAGTCCTTTGACCCTTCTGATGAGCTCGTTGCATGTCCCCCCCCCCCCCCCCCCCCCCCCCTGCTCTCTCCCCCCCCCCCCCCCTCGATGTCCCGTTCACAATGCTCTTGAAAAAACGGATTACAGTAATTACTAGATGTGTTTTAGAAGCAAGCTTTAAAGTGGTACTTCCCCCAGACATTGATGTGCTGTCAGCGAATGAAGAATATTAGACTGAACAAAGTTTGAGTAATGATTGATAACTCGTTCAAAAGTTATGAATTGTCAAAAGTTTTCACTTCCACCTATGTGATGGGCATCCTTGAGTTTGTAAGTTTGGTGTAATATGTGGTTGCATCATTGATACCTCTTCATTTAATTGATACATGAATGTCTAAATAGATTAACATCATATTTTATTAGGAAAACCATCATACTTTCTGAAATACCTATAGAATTGATGTGGCTATATTATTGTCAAATGAATAGACAATATGGTGACTATCCTTATCTTGAAAAAGAGGAGGATGTGAAATGTGTTTTTAAAAAAATGAATGGGGAGTTTTCCATGTTGCCAACACATACGCCCAAAGAGTAACTGAAAGATGCTCATTAACATGATTTAGCCATAGGGTGGTAATGAAGGGGAAAAAAACTCATACCCTACTAGTATCCGATTTTGCTCAAATTCTTTACATTTTGTTCATCGTATTTACCCTGTTAACAGAGACAGAAATTCACCCTTTGATAATGCAATGCAAATTTGAATAGCGGAACAGATCGTTCCTTCCTCTTGTCAGAAACGTGCTTAGGACACGACAACTAGCGCTAATAACATTTTGACAAGTTATTGGAGGCAAAATCACGAATTGCCATGACACTTAATGACCGTTTAATCATTAAGTGCGACTTAAGAAGTATTTTAAAAGCAGGATATTAGATTAATTGAACGATAATCGAGCGAAATTAGGTATCGTGTATCTTCTAAGTCTTTGCTGCCTGATATTGATTTTTGTCAATGTGATTCTTAAATGTTTTAAACCGATGAGCTTTTGACCATGCTAAAGGTCTGCTCACATTTTTGCGTTTTTAGCCTGCGTCTGCCCAGCGTTTTTGTCAATTTAAAACGCTCCCTGGGCGTACAAAGACGCAGGTCACATGGGGAACTGACGTTCGGCATGTGCTCCTTGGACGTCTGATCCGCGTATACTGTGCGTTTCGAGGAGCGATTTCAATTTTCAAAAACGCTGGGCCGACGCATTTTACACAGGCCATTACATGTATTCCAAATTTAGAGCCTTACATGGCTTCTGGATTTTAATTTGTCACTATTGATCATCAGATAATACGTACCGTATGATATGTTTAGCATATCACCATTTGAGCTGTTGACCTACTTAATTGTAGTATATTCTAGAATCGACGCGACGCAGTGAACTTAATGTCATGGTTTGCTAACTTACACAGTAAATACACTAACGGATCTAAATGTGATACTAGAGCATTTTAATTCCTTTTCAGTTTCATTTTTTATTCATCTCAATTTTCAAAATGGAAAATAATACAGTATAACACGGAAGTAACTGAACTAAACATTATCAAATATCATACACTTTATTCGAGCATCATGCAACATCTATAAATTGCTTTTAATTGTCATTGGTAAGTTCTAAATTCTATTTGAATATGATGATGGATATATGTATCTAATTAATCTGATATTTCTAATACTGTTCTTGCATGGTTTAATTTTCTAAACGATTTGATCATCGAAAACTTCGGATTAACAGAATATTAAAATAGTTGTTTATCAATTTCAATCAAAGCACTCAAAACAACATATCATTTCAAAACGAACGAATTCTAGTTCATTTTCTACAGACAAAAACTATGATTTGTTAAAGCCCCGGTCATATAGGACCCCGGAAGCAATACGATTCACCCCGACTCTTTGTTAATTCATAGTTGACTGCCTCAGAACAAAGAGTCGGGGTGAATCGTGTTGCTTCCGGGGTCCTATGTGACCGGGGCTTTAGGTTTTAAAAAATAGCCAAGACCATATAGATAATTAACAACTTGTATTTCTGCCTCCTTTTTATTATCATACTTTTCACCTCATTACAAAAACAACTAACATAATAAATAGGACAAGAACACAAGATCAGTTTCTTCTTTTTTAATTTATTTTTATTTACGTTCATCAATATAAAATATCACAATGTATCAAATATTTAAGAATATATGTCAGAAATGTATTTCGCCTAACAATCAATACTTAATGAAAACAAATGCATGTGCTATTACACTCCTGGGCCTCGTAACATAAAGCTTTGCAATCGATCGTACGATTGATATCAATCGCAAGTCTATCGGAAATCATGTACAAAAGTTTGCGATTGATTGCAAACTTGCTTTAATTATGTTACAGGCCCCAGGAAGAACAGTCATTATGTTACTATCTCTAAATGGAGCGCTCCAACCGTAATTGTATCATTAATTTTCTTTGTATCTGTTTCAGTTTTGTATGTATCTATTTATATTTCTTTTATGTATCTTTAGTTGTTTTTTTACTTTACGGGAAATAAAATCAAACCAAACCAAACCAAAACACTCCAAGGAATCAAGTTAAGAAAAACTAGAAATCAGATCATAAGAGGATTGTAGAAAAATATTATAGAAATATTACTGAACGCAATGATTTTCCAGTCTACATAATGTGTGCGATAAAGTTCGGGTTTTTTTCCAGACCAATTAGTCAGAAGCCTGTGATTTGGTAAATTACATTAATAAGCAGAACTTTTAACTTGGTGTTAATTGATCTTTTTAGTCCAATAACATACATGTATATAATATTGTATAACATTTAATGGCATAATTATAATAACAATAACTGCATAGGTTGTAAACCTATTTAAGTTTTTTGTTATTGATGGTGTTATTGTTTTTTATGAATATCCAGCGCCAAGCATGTCATTATAGCTACATGTTATCATTCAAATTGATATCGGGCAGGCTTAAAATTGATTCTTGGAAACTGATGATGGTTTTATTCGACAATTATTTGGGACAGTATGTTACATAACTCTTTGATAACAATGTCAGACTTAGCATTGAACGGTATTCTCATACTTCACCCAAAATATATGATAAGGAAAAATGAAAACAAAATAATCAGTTATGACCAAAATTATAAAAACAAACATTAGTGGCACTCATTATAAAGCTATAACATAGAGATGTTAAACACAAATCCAACAATTCGTAACCTGCTTTAAAATACTGTATAAAAGACATGGGGCCTCACTTCAATTTCATGATTAATGCCAGATAGTGTATTCATTCGTGTATTTTACCTCACATATTCTTCCGTACTTGTTCCTCCATTAATGAGTTCAATAAGATTGCACCATAAGCCATCGTTGTGGGTTCATTTCCCCGGGCTCATCGAAATCCCCTCATTTACAGAGATGCCAACCGCTCCGCAATATGCATATGGTTGGATTAAAATGTAAATGATGCAACAGCGAGATTAAATATGACAACAAACGCCGTACTCTAAGATATTCGGTTGAGGTGAAAACTATGGATTTATATTGATATTTACCATAATGCATATTCCGGAATAGTTGGCATTTCATTATTCAAGGGAGTTTTATATAACATCGTTTCCATCGAAATTCCTTAACTGCCAGATCCTCGGCCTGTAATATAAATCAGATACGATTATTGACAATTAATCGTAGCTTTATGGTATACGTTTTGCCATTGACTAATTGATTAATATTTATCGTAAGTTTAATTACATCTTTTATGTTACAGGCCCCCATAATTGTCTTCAGAGTAATCGATGTGATACATAAACAAAGCTGTAAAATTATCAAGCTTCGATATAAACGTTTGGTGCTTTAAATGAGAAAAAAAAATGTTGAATGGTACCTCCATAGGCGCACTTCACTGGAATTATGAGACCTTGGACGCTTTAATAAGTTTTTGTAGATCTCTTGTCAGTGCATGATTAACTTTCATTACTCATTTATTTATATGTATAATTCATGTTGCTTACGGCCCCAGCATACCAAACACGGCACGGCACAACGACACGGTATCTACGCGCTATCTCCCCTGTGATTGGCCAAGTGTTATACATCCTTTGCGCGGAGGAGCGCGCTGACCAATAACAACCAAGATAACGCGTAAATACCGTGCCGTGATACAGTGCCGTGTTTGGTGCGCCCGGGCCTTTAGTATACACATTTGTTCTTAGTGTGTATTTAAGTCTTGTAAGCATGTAGTTAAATTTGTATGTAATGTATAAAGCGCCTAGAAACCTTTGTATTAATATTTCTATCTGAAAAGTTAGATTGTGCTCATCGCTTGATTTGAGAATTTATTGTCTTTAAATTGCATAATAACAATGTCACACAGTGTCTTTAAAACTGTATAAAGTCTGCTCCTTTTCTTCTCCTCCTACCACTAATATGCTACTCTTAAGCCCCCAGCACACCAAACACGGCACGGCATCACCGCACGGTTTTTACGCGATGTCTCCACTGTGATTGACCAATTGTTAAAGATGTTGTGCGCGGAGGAGCGCGTTGGCCAATAACAACCAAGATACTGCGTAAATACCGTGCCGTTATGCCGTGCCGTGTTTGGTGTGCTGGGACCTTTATACTACTTCATTTCCTTTTGTTTGCTCTTCTTCGTTTTATTCTTATCAATCCTTTTCATTTGTTCTTTCAATTCTTATTCTCTTCCTGTCCATCATTCGTCTTCTGTTCCCCTTCCACGTTTCATTTCTTGGATTTAATATGCAACAGAGCCAATTGCCCGGTGGTTGGGTCAATTCTGAACAATATGATAACTTTAAAGGGGAATTACACCCAGACAATAATGTATGGTTAGTAAATGAAGAAAAATCAGATGAACAAACTTTGAAAATTTGAGCAAAATCGGATAATCCGTTCAAAAGTTATGAATTTTCAAAGTTATCATGCTGGGCATCCTTGAATTGGCAACGAACAGCCAATTAGCATAATCTGTGATGTCATACATGGAGAACTCCTCATTCACTTTGCATACAAATTTGTTGAAATTGGATCAATATCATATTTCAAATGAGGAATCAACACCGTTCTTTCTGGAATGCTTGCAGAATTGATGTGGCTATGACATATTTAACTGAAAAAACAAAATTTTGTCTACTTTTCTGGAAAAAGAGGAATATGTGAAATTTTGTGTACAAAGTGAATGGAGAGTTCTCCATGTTGGCAGCCATTTTGTACTTTTGCCAATTTAAGGAGCCCATGAGGGGTGTAAATCAAAAGTTTGAAAATTCATAACTTTTTAATGGATTATCCGATTTTGCTAACATTTTCACAGTTTGTTCATCTTATTTTTTTTCATTTAATGAGAGCGATTTAATGTCTAAGTGTAGTTCCCCTTTAAGTATTATCACACTGTCTATTATAGCCGTGGAATAGTCTGTCATTCAATGTGAGCAACATGCTCAACGGCTTTGAAGAAAGTTAATGTAGCTTTCATTCAAGCATTTTCGGATATGCTATATAGGTGTTACACGTGTTCATCGAATTATTACTGAACAGATTCCTGAATAACTGAACAGGGAACCTGTTTTACTTGGTGTACACTAAGCTATTTTGGATGCCAGAATTTGCCCAGCTCACAGTGATTATTGACGAATAAGGCACTATTCCTCCGTACTAGTCCCTCCATTTCATATTTGAACAAAGAGTAACATTTTGTTTTAATACCTTTCTACAAAATGAAGAAAATGTGAAATTATGTGTATAAATATGGAATTAAAAACGATATTCCATGGTACAAAATAAACGGAGGGTTTGTCCATGATGGCAGCCAACTCAAAAAGCACACGAGGAGTATGAATCCAAATTTTGAATTCGTAACTTTCAAGTGGATTGTCCGATTTCCTTCAGCTTTTTGTACAGTTATAAGGTGCGCGCCAAGGATTTTGAAACCGGGGGGGGGGGGCTGGACTGTTGGTGTTCCTCTCAGCAAATTTGGCGTCCAGACTGGCTGAGCTAGACTGACAAGCAAAAAAAGAAGGGTTTTCACCACTCGGAGATTTTGGCACCCTTTTTATCTCAAATTTGGCGCCCCCTTAGCTCTGATCCAGGGGGTAGGGGAGAGGGCTAGTGTCCCCACGGTGCGCGGATGATTATATTATTCTCCATCCACTGACAGCACATTTATGTCTGGGGTTAATTCCCGTTTAATGACTTCAATCTGGTCGTAACAGGCCACAGATGACATTTAATTTCCTCGGGCTAGCAATCCTGACCGATTGCCTTGCAAAGATAATGTTTTAAGTATATGATTAAATTTTCAAATTGTTTCTATATTTTATTGCCGCAATCGATATGTTATTAGTTTGAGATTTTATTTGTCGTTATTTTCCCCTCCTCTCCTCTTCATTTCTCTTCTTCCTCTCTTTTTAAATCGTCTTCTTCTCCTTCGTCTTCTTATTGTCGTCACAAGTATCATCATTGTCATCATCATCATCATCATCATCATCATCATCATTATTATCATCATTATTATTTTCATCATTATTATTATCATTATTATTATCATTATTATTATTATTATTATTATTATTATTATTATTATTATTATTATTACTATTATTATTATTGTTATTATAGTTATTGATATATTATTACTATTAATTATTATCATTCATACTATTATAATTATCATTAATTTTATTATTATCATTGTTATCATCCTTCACGAATAATTAGACATGAAAGTTGCCAGTTGAGCTCCTTTGAGAACTTCAGGCATAAATTCAAGAAATACAAACAATTGGAAAATATCACAACTTTGAATATGCTAAAAACAAGCCATGCCTTTTTAGTTTTGTAAAATATTTCTCCCATAATCTAAGATATGTATACGTCTTCTAATACAGTAAAATATCACACATTTTCGAATATGATAAAAGCAAACCCTGTTTTTATTCAATTTAGTGAAATTTTGTTCCATAGTCGACTCTGTGTGTACGTCAGCTATCATTCACTCTTAATTCATAGTCACACTTGAAAAGGTACCCTTTCCGCACAACGGAAATGACTAAGGCCCGAAAGTTGGGATGGGGGTAATTTTGACCTTGTCGAAAAAAAGCACTGCGAGGAGAAGGGACAAAGGATTGGGACAAAGTAAACAACTTTATTCAAGCATTCTGACCTTGTTGAACGCACTGTAAGCATAGAGGACAAATGACTGGGACAAAGTAAAAACTTTATTCAATCATTTTGACCTTGTCGACAGCACTGTAAACAGAAGGGGCAAAATACTCTGACAAAATAAACAACTTTATTCAAGGATTTTGACCTTGTCGAAAGTACTGTGAGAAGCAGACGGGACAAAGAACTGGGACAAAGTAAACAACTTTATTCAAGCCTTTTGACCTTGTTGAACGCACTTTGAGCAGGAGGGACAAAGAACTGGGACAAAGTAAACTTTATTCAAGCATTTTGACCTTGTCGAAAGCTCTGTGAGAAGCAGAAGGGAAAAACACTCTGACACAGTAAACAACTTTACTCTCAAGCATTTTGACCTTGTCGAAAGCACTGTGAACAGAAGGGACAAAGGATTGGGACAAAGTAAACAAGTTTATTTAACCATTTACAATAGCTTTATGATCAAACAAGACAGTCCCAGGTGTAACTCTTGTCCAATATGTTTTCACTGAATAATAAGGATGGAACTTTCTTTTGTTTGCATCTAGCTATTGTTAATGCTTGAATGGAGGTTGTTTACTTTATCCCAGACGTTTGTCCTTCTGCTCACAGTGGCGGCACAGACCTCCATGTTGTATATTTCTGTATTGCAAATGTATGAATATGAGTGCTATGGTATGTGGTTCGATACATTTAAATTATTCAAGTAGTTCGCTCATATTATGATATGTATCTCACAGTTTTAGATAAATGTACTTTTTGTTCATATCAAAGTTATGAGTAATAGCATATTTACAAACATATAAACCTAGGATAAGCACTGCAGAAGCAGAGTATACAAGGTATTAATGAGAAACAAACAAAAAATAAAGAACAATAATGAAATACGTGGACAACTGTACATTATAACATAATTGTCAAATAATATGACATACGGATCGATGATTTAGTAGCAGAGTGAAAAAAATTAGAGCGGAGGAGCCGGTCAATTTTTATACAGGTTTAAATGTCCGTATAGGTGTATACATTTTTACAGGATTTTAAAGGTTTAGACACTGTTTAAGAGAAGGAAACATGAGCTAGGTTATGTATTTTGTCAATAAAATCAACAATCTGCTGGATGTTATATGTATATATTGTTGATCGTTTTAGCTTATATCTATTTATTTACTTATTAGTCATTTATGCTTTTTTCTTGAGTTTATTTACTTTTTCCTTCGCGTATACATTCATTCATTCACCTCATTTACTTATCTATATAGTTAATTAGTTAATAAGTTAGTTAGTTAGTTAGTTAGTTAGTTAGTAACATGTTTCCCACATTTTCTTGTTTTTTTCTTATATATCTGTATTTATTCTTTGTTGTTGTTTTTGGGGGGTTTCGCTTTTGATTTTACCTCCTGAAAGATAAACATTCAATAATGGAAACTTATAATTTTGTTATCCTATGGTGAAAACGATGAAGAGCCTGCTTGATTCCTTCTCTTAAACAGTGTCTAAACCTTTATAATCCTGTAGCCTTGGATGTCAATGAAACGGAAGAAATTGATAAATATATTGACAATGTATGACGTCATTACATGAGGTCATAGTGTATTAGACTAAGCATCCCCCTCAGGTTAATTCTTGATTACGTTTAAAGACTCAATCAAACCTTTGCGTTTATATCGCCAATATTTACCCAGCGTTCAGGAAATTTGAAAAACGCTCCAGCAACGCAGAAATATGAGGGAAAGACGCTTAGCTGACGTTAACGCATGTTATCATCGAGAGAGAGAGAGAGAGAGAGAGAGAGAGAGAGAGAGAGAGAGAGAGAGAGAGGGGGGGAGAGAGAGAAGGGGGGGGAGAATTTTCAACCATTAACAAAATAGAGTTACGTTAGGTTTTTTAAAACATCCAGAGTAAGCAGAGAGCTTGGCAAATATGTTTGCCGACACAAGTAAAAGTTTTAGTAATATTTGAATATTTAGATATTTAGATTTGAACCTTATACTTTTCGTAAAAAATAAACAATGATGTCATAATGAGCAATAGAGATCGGGGGTGTTTTATCAAGATTTGTCGCAGAGACAATTAGTCAGCGCTGACAAATTCCTTGATTGTGATTGGATGAAAAGCACTATCGCTGACAGTTGCTGTGGGAACTGTCGGAAAATGGTTCCTTGTAGCTGCGACAAATCTTGATGATAGGGCACAGTCAGGCAGTTGCGTAGAGCCAATTTCTGACAAAGACGTTTGTCTGACGCGTAAGCGCGTGTACGGCATACGCATTTCTGCGTTCAACAAACGCCATTCAGATTTCATGAGCGCTTGGCATAGGTTGGATATAAACACAAATGAACAACTGAGAATTTTGTTTGGGGGAAAACACGATGATATGAATAGATTTTCTTATTTTTAGAAGGGTCCACAGTGTAAGTTCATTCTCGTCGACGACGGCTTTGAATAAAATAGAAATAAAGGCTCAAATCAGACATCTGCATTTGTAGCCAGGGTCGTGTTAATCAAAATAACGTCATCCCCCGACAACAGAGGAAAACGCTCTGCCGACGTTAAATGTGATCTGCTCACACCTTGAATTCCTTTTTTTTTCTTTATCTCCTTCTTCATCATATTTTTTTCTTGTTCTAAACAACATATGCAATAGGAAACATATCTAATCAAGTTAACGCGACCCTATGGAAGAACAGGGGCATATTCGATGATACTACTGAATAGGCTATCCATCCACAGTTATTTCATTCATATGTTTTATATGTTAATTCTTACTTTTGTATTGTATTTGTATTTGATTTGTTTCTTATTTGTATAATGGCTCGTATGTACATTTGTTTAATGAATGAATGAGAAAAATAAATAAAGGGAATGGAAATGCTTAACGATGTAAATAATAGTAATGCAGTTACAATTACACAACATACATCCTCGGCATACAGCCAGAGTGATATAAAATTAATCCAATTAACACTAGGTATACGCTGATTATTAACACGGAGGTGTGACTGAACCATTAGAAAGAAAATCCTGACTTCTTCACGATCGAGAAGGGAAAACCCCACTGCTCTCGTAAATGTGAAGTGACTTCCTGCATTTCGTCACCCCCCCCCCCCCCTTTCTAACTTAAGCCCCACTCACATCGAAGCTCCGACTGAAAATGATTGGACACGAATCTTTGTTCTTTAACTTTTAAAGACGTTGTCAAACATTATGACCATTCTAAAAATATATAATCACGTTATCTGACCTATGTTATCGCATTCAGATTAATGAAAAATAACAAAGAATTAAAAAGAAGGAAGTTGTACAAGCACTGCCAAGTCATCTTTTCAAACTGAATAAACTGAATAACGTGTATCATGGACGCGTTATTCATGCAGAGTGTGCCGATAAAAAGTCGTTCATACATTGATTTTTTAGCTTTTTTGAAGCACTTAACTTTGATATTAAACCCATTATTTTCACATCTTAGTTCATGTATGCTTTAAACCATTTAGATAACATTTAGGATTTGGAAGTTGAGAATTTCGAAAAGACAGCAATGTCTAAAATAACTTTAACTGAACAAAGAGTCGTGTTTTGTCGGGGATTCTATGTGACTGGGGTCTAATGACAAATTTTATCCTAATGTAAATATTATAACCTTGTTTTCATTTTATAAATTATATCCTCTAGTAGCAAGTGATCTTATTAAAAAAAAAAAAAACTCTGATGAAAATAAAGAATCATCCGAATCAGAAATCATACATCTAAAGGACATGGCTGTGACTGTAGATGATTGAAATCTATATGATTTTAACAATTATTTGCTTATTTTCCTTAAATTTATAATATCATTATCAGAGATGGTCTTGAGCGCTTAATTGGTTCTTTCCTTTTCCTGTTTTTAATCCATCATGTAGAGAGAACAAGGAATTAAGGAGGATATTGGCGATAAACTAAGATCTTTAAGTGGTTCTAACTGATGTATGGAAAGCAGAAAAATCATACAACCGTTTTTGCCAACACGAAAATAATTGTATAATAATAATGATAGTACTACTATTAATAATAATCGTAATATTTATGATAATGATGCTTAAAACAATAGTAATTATAATGGTAATGATGATAATTAGACTACTTCTAATTATGATTATAATAATGGTAATAATTATGTTAATGATAATGATAATAATATAATAATAATAGCAATAATAATGATAACGATAACAATCATTGAAATAATGATAGTAATAGTAATAATGTTAATATTATCAATAACAATTATAATAATAACAATAGATAAATGATGGTAATAATGATGTTAATTATGAGTAATGAGTTATGAATACAAAATGACAACACAATTATACTACGAATAATTATCAAGATCAAAGGGTGCAAAAGTGCACCCTAATTTCCAAGTGTGTATATTCCAGACCGGTTGGCATCTCTGCTGGTCCATGGGGGTGGGGTGATGAACAACCCAGAGGGGTAAATAATTGAGGGAAGGGGGTGAATATGATTTATTCCTTTCCTAAATTGGCAACACCAAGATTTTCAATTATATTTTTAACAATATTCCAATTGATAGAATGTCACCAAACTTTATCTTCATCATCAAAGGTTATTGGACGGAAAACACAAACTGCGTCGTCCAGAAAGGTTTAAAAT
>BQKZ01006203.1:13001-34117 GCA_036244855.1 Temnopleurus reevesii | reverse complement strand
TAAATGCTGAAATCAATTATGATTAGAAATTAGGGGTCATTGGTATATTCATGAACAATTCCGTTGCTTCACTGCAATATCTATTCAACTGTTTAATTTTAGATTAATGACCCCATATAACTAACTGCTACAAATTCTGGTCATTAATAAAAAGAATAAATAACTTGAAAATCCAAAGCATGTTTTTAAGGGAAGAACAATATTTTCTTAACTGAAGCAGAAACATTTGATGAGCAGAACACAAAATTTTGACAAAAATCTGACAACTAACAAAAAGAAAATAATAAAAAAGTAATGACCTTCAATGATTTGAAACAAATGGGCTAATCGGAGCAAATTTTCAGACATGTTGCCAATTTGATGAGGCCATGTGTGCACAACCTACTTTTCATACACTTTAAATTTATACTGCAAAATTAATTATTTGTCCAATTTGAGGATTTATTTCAACTTGAACCAATTCCACACATTTGATGCGAGGGTTTTATCATATTTTATACATTGTATTACCCAATTATCATTAAAATCATATCATAAATTCATCTTTTTCAAGATTTTTAGAGAATAATATAAAGTTTGTGTTAATGTAAACATGCAGATTTTTGGGGGGAGATCTAAATATCTATGATGAAGATATCCTGTCACAGTTTTGAGGTATTATCATATTTGGGGAGAAAGAAACTGACATTTTATGTCATTGAAAATCATCAGTTGCCAATTTGTCTAAATATTCAAATATTTATAACTTTAGATTTAGTTTTCCCGATTTACTCAAACATTGTTTGTTCCGCTTATCTTATTTTTTCTGCTCCTGTTAAAAATATATCAATATCAGTGCACTCTTCAATGACAATATTATAATAGTAGAAATTGAAGAGTCAGCCAATTTGAAAAAGTACCCAATATCTATACAAAATCACAATAGCTCTCTAAGAATTCAGCTCTCGAGAAATGACTGTTGCTCATTACTCTATTTTGTCTCGCCATCACAGGTATCATCAAATCCAGAAAGCTACTGCTATTTCCTGGCCATTCCATAAAATCAGAAAAATAAGAGCATATCACAGCAAATCCTACGTGAACTATTCCAAAAAGTGTCGGTGTAGGTGCGTCACTGTGTGTCTCCTGTCCCTCAGAGGAAGCCAATCATCAACACTGCAAATCTCACTATTTCAAAAAAATCCAATAATCGGATTCTGATCTCAGCAAATGGCAAACATGTCCCCAAAAGCACTCTGTGGGTGTATATACTATTCTTTAGCTATGAAAATTTAGATAAGAAAGTCTCAAGGAGGAAGGAAGGTAGGTGAGGAGGATGATTTCGGGCGGGGTCGGTCGGAAAACTTACGTGTCACCATGAGAGAGAAAGCACGCTCGTCCTTCCCGTGTTCGTTCTCGAGCTTGCAAGAGAACTTTCCGGTGTCGGTAGAATCTGCTTTCTTGATCTCAACGGAGTGGACCCTGGTCTTTTCATTGTACTTGACCTGTGAAAAAAAGTGAACATCAAAAAATAAATGTTTTGCCCTTTTATGCTAATGCATCACTAGCAAGCTTATCAGTAGTCACTAAACCATATCACCATGAATATCATCATCATAACAATCGTCCTGGTTTATACTGATTACTTCAGTTACAGTACCTTGCAAATAATTCAAGTAATCATTGATAACGAAGAAATATGTAGAATAACTGACTAACTGGTGAGAGTCATAACAATTATTGAAATAGAATTCAGTGTAATAAGAAATTATAACTCTTTCACACGTAACCTAAATTTCAGCTCCTGTTAGCCACAAATTACAAGTTCATTTACGCAGTTGCTATGTGCTATGATAGTGATCAAATGAATTGAAAATGCTACATAAACACAGATTTCCTATCATACTTACAGCATATCTGCCTTTCAAGCCATCCTTGATTTCATTCTTTCCCTTGTACCACTTGACAGTTGGGGCTGGCTCACCAGCTACGATGGCTTCAAACTTTACATTCTGACCTGTGATGTGAATGCATAGCAAATGGTGATTTATGATTTGTACAAAGACCGTTTGGGTCAGCTCACTGAATAAATGGTGACTTCACAATTTACATTCTAACAGGCAATGCCACTGCATATCAAATTGGTGGCAACAAAATCCCCTATGGTTTGGGCGGTTCTCTTTCACCAGTTCCTCAAAACTTCTACTAATATAGATAATTGGAAAAGCAAATACATGTTAACTATTTGCCTTCTATGTGTATTTCAAGAGAATATGATAGTTTCATGAAGCTATACCCTGTCCAGTATTTTATTTAGACAGGTGATGCAAAGGAAAACTCATATTAGAGTCAGAGGAAATGAGGTAAAAAAAATTGTTTGGATGCTCTCAACAGACCAAAACTCCGAAAATGGCCCGACCAGAGCTTTTTTTTCACACAAAAATTAAAAAAAGATCTTAGTAAAATAATACAAAAACATGATAAATTAAACCTGAAAAGTCATTTTCATATGTTATAGGGCTTTTTACTACATTCCAAGTCTTGTTTTCGACATAAAAATATTTCAAAAATTTGATTCAGAAATTAAATTGTCCGACTGACCGATAATATCTAAAAGTCATTCTTGGGCATTCAAAATTTTTTAATTTTGCCTTATATTCATTCTCAAAAGGATCAGGACATTAATAAAAAAAAAGTTAATATCTGGGTTTACTCTATTATTTCACTTACCTTCTGGGGTTGAGCATTTGCTAGGCGTCTCAACAAAGTAGGGCGAGATATCAACTGGTCCCTTGGATGCATCCTTCTTCCTCTTTCCTGAAAGTTACAAGGATCAAAAGAATAGTGAAATGAAATATTCCTCTTGGTTCTGTCAAATCGGGTGAATTGGGACACCAAGGGTGAATGGGGACAAAAAATTATCTTCATAAAACACTTTAGAAGTGGATCACTCTCAAGATAAGAACGACTTTATGAATGATTTTACGCACGACTGTCACTGGTATCAGTTCTTGTGCTTAATGATGGAGAATCATACGCATATCACACTGGTTGGCGTATTCCAGTCTGTCTTAAAGTCGTTCATAACTTTGATAACCAATTGGTGAAACACCCCCAGTTCTGTAATATACCTTTCAATATGTTGGAAAATAAACAAAAAAAGCAAAAGAAGTTTTATCCCTGTCCACCCCAGCATTCTGGTCCATTCTATGGTATGCATGAACAATTGATATTTATTTTTATAATAGGATTGCATTTTGAAGATAAAGTTTAATTTCATTCTCAGAGTATTTCATCTAAAAGCGTTAAGCAATTTTTTTTTCATTCCAAATCGATAAAGAAAATGAAATATGGTCCAATCTGGATCTTCTGTAAATTTAAACGATGATTGCGGAATCAGAAAATTAAGGTTTACATATTATATGGATACAGCAATGGAAAAATCATAAGCTGTTTAAAAGGAAACTTCTGGATGCCTTGCTTTTATAGTGCAACGGTTGGTTGGGATGGAGGACCTATCTCTGAACACAGTAATTAAAATTGCCTTCTGTCTGCCTGGCACCAAGAATGCTTGAAGAAATATGCTTAAACAATTCATACTTTCATTATGTATATTTATGTAATTTAATTGGGGTACCATTGTCTTTGTTTGTATTGCCAAATATATTATAATAATGATAATAATTTAAAAAATAGATTAATTTAGAATTACATTACATCACATAAAGAATTGATGCAGTATTAGACATTTGATTACAGTAAACGTTTCAATCTTACCTGAACAGTTGGTGCAGGTGTGACAAAACACAATGTAAATACTCAGTAATCAGAAAAGTGGAATTAGTGGTAAACACCAACAAATTTATATAAATGTGCAGCACACAAATAAAAAACAGTAGAAACACAGCAAAGATGCATGCAAATCAAACATGTCAGCAAAAAATATATTGCTCAAAACATTGTCTTTGAACATGTTTAGACAACAGTAGCAAGGAGGGAGTGCAGCAGAAGGGGGGGAAGAAATCTATTTATGCCCTGAAATCTATTTCATGTTCATGATCAAACACAAAATCATAGGAATGTGCTAAACATCAAATATACTGTGCTTGCATGCTGAAAATAAGCATAAAAATAGGCCTACAGTATGATTTGCTTCTGTTTAATTGATACTAACTATAGAAAATATTCCTAGATTTGCATACAGAAAAATCATGATCATGAACGTGTTCATTATCCAATTCTAATCTAAAAGGTTTCAATCTAGATTTTTTTTTTCATGCAGTTTGCAGCGCAAACAATTTGAAGATCTAGACAAAAAAAAATCATCGAATCAAAGAGCTATTTAAACAAAGGGGTTGTTTGGTGCAGGCAAAAAGCATTGCAGTGCATCACTATGGTGACATTTCTTGGTGCAGCAAAATATTAAGCGGTGGGGTGCATTGCCATGGCAACAAGCAGAGAGATGAATAATTATATTTAGCCTATCACCTTCCAAGCCTTCAAGGGTTTCGCCAGCTCGCAGAATAGGTCTATCGTCCGAACTCTCTGTGGGGGAGGAGGTCAGTTATAAATAGTTATTAATCACTGCAAATTATATATCATGAACATGATCAACAATGTGGAAACAAACATATCATTGTACACATATTGGCAATAATGAAAAAAGGAAATAATTCAAAAGAAACGATGTAGAAACGATACAGCCAATTTGATATCGTTTAATTTGTTTAATACGAAATTTCTAAAATATCAAACTGCCTGCACAAATGCACTACATAATTTCTTTTGAACAACAAGGGGGTTTATACATACTTCATTTGAATTCTGTGAGAAAATTTTAAGTAACAACGTAAGTTGGAAAAACTTTCACTCCTTTTTCCTTCTGGTGCTTGCTAAATCATATCAATTTGAAATGATAAATGATCACTTGAGCTTGAGGTAGAAACGCTTGTGAAATTCAATGAATTACACAAAACCAAATGTATTAAGGCCGATGATCACATTCATCATCTGAAAAGTAGATGAGGGCCTGATTCTGATTTGAAGTATATTAGGATGCTATTCGATTGGGAACATCGGATCATGATTACTTGGAAAAAATGGCTCTTTGAGACAGAATGAATTTTCTCCATATCTACTCAGCTTAGAAATATACAACAGTAATGCTCATACCCACCTGTTTGCTGAACAAAAAGGAAATTTATTTTGTCTGGTATGGTCAATTGTAATTCTTTTAATAAGGAGCTGTATATTTTATTAACGTTCTTTGTCCATGTATTACGTATTTGATTTGAGCCCAAGTGAATAGCTTGTCATTAGAATTATTCAATTTCACATATGGATACAAAAACAAAACTTTCATTCAGGAAAAAATATCCTATTCGTATAATGAACAGATCATCATAGAGTTCAATAATACCACATCAACATTTTCAAAACAGAAATTATGTGTACACGATTTTCACTTTTGCAATACGTTTACATAGTGTGAATAATATTTTCTAACAGCAAAAGCAATAAACCCCTTTTCACGTAAATGAAAATGAAATGAGTAAGTATTTTTGCAGGTTAATATGTAGATGTATATTGATCTAATAGAAGCTTGACAAATGCGGATATTTTTTATACTAATTATCCCATTTGAGACATTTGAAAATAAATCTTCTCCCAAAAATCCATCACATATCCTTTTCTCAAATGCAATACATGGCCCTATTACTTTCATTTGATGAACACAAATACAAATATACATTTTAATGGATCTACGAAATCTCTACAAAACAAAACACAAGATTAATTTCTCTCGTGAATAAGTACTGCAAATAACTTGAAAACACTGATTATGTGCTGATAACAACAGAGTTCACTTGGCAATTATTTAATTGTTTTTCTTTTGCCATCTTGTTTATAATCTCGCATTCTAATTCAATGAAGAGAGCGGTTCTATGTCTCTAAGACTTATTAATGGGAGCTGCAATGTTAGGATTGACATATTTACAGAAATACTTGATGAAAGCAATTCAAGAGAGATTTAAAATAAAATGGGTTAAAGACATTTGACTCTTTCTCTCTCTTTCTCTCCCTTAATCTGCTAACCTAAAGCACATAAACAACACCAAACTAAGCACTGTATTAAAGCATGTTAGCCGCATATAAAGCTATTTGACTGCATTGTTAACTATAAAGCCAATAAAATATATGACAGATTAGAACTACAACTGTCAAATCATCTTCACACAGATTTCCCTTTTTAAGCACTTACTATATTCCTCTCTAGTCATGCCTGTATTGCCTTTAGCATTTATTGTAGACAAAAATACATCGAAGTCAGAATAAAACACATCCTTTTTATCTCAACTAATACATGCATTTCCAGCCATTCATTCATTGGAATAAATAAAAAGCATTCAGAAGCCATTTCATACTGATTTTTAGAGCAAATATCAAGTGATATTTACGAGTGCAGAATATATCACGATGCTGAAAGATTATAAACTGACTAATTATATGTAGAAACTAGGAGAAATTTTCTCAAGCTATTTTATATAAGTATAAACATTCAGTCATGACACATTAAAAAATATTAAGCAACACATCTATGCATGATCTTTCTTTGTCAATGTATTTTTTCAATGGAAATCAGAATAAAAGTAACTCAGGAACATAAATCAGAAACATAAGTACAAATAAAGTACAGTTTATCAGTTTGAAATGAATGAAAAAAATCTAGAGATAATGTTAAACATATCTAATCACTTTCTATCACTCTTCTTATTGCTCTTTCTCAATTTGAAAACAGAAAAAAAATTACCTCTGGGAAATACAGTACCTTGACTGCTGATGGAGCAACCCAATTAAAATAAAATGTCATAAATTAAATTAAAAAATACATAGATGAATTAACTAACAATACCTTGATTAGCACCAGTAAGAGGCTGAATCTACTAAATTAATAGCATTTCCCCTATTATCAATTCCCCAAATGTAGTATAAAATTCCGGGAGCATACCTGCAAACTCCCAGTCGGCTTGGTCATCTGACTGAGGGGTGGCTCGTTGACCAATCTCCTGTACACCTGGTGGGGCTGACTCCACACCCTGTTGGCCCTGTGGAGTGATGGCCTCTTCAACAGGCTGCTTGCTGTAAAATGGAAATACAATAATTAATGGAGCGTTTTAATTTGGCTTTTCATAATGGGTTGATGGGACATTGGGCCACCTTCATACCCTGTAGGCCCTGTGGAGTGATGGCCTCTTCAACAGGTTGCTTGCTGTAAAATATAATAATAAGGATAATAATTATAATATCAATATTTTTACAGCTTTTGATACATAGTGTTCCTTAGCCCTCGGTTACAAGTGATGATTGATTTCTTGTACACCTGGTGGGACTGACTCCACACCCTGTTGGCCCTGGGGAGAGATGGAGTGATACAACAATGCATGGACCATTTCAATTTGTTTTTCAAAAACAGATGATGAAACATTAGAAATTTACCAATGCTTTCGAAAAGATGAACTTTTAATTTTCCAAATTTCTTCAGAAATGGGCAAAAAATAATGAAGGTGATAAATGAACTCCTCTAAACATATTTGCTAATTACTGTACGCAAATCATAGAAAGGGATTCAACTTGATCTTTTGCAACACTTGATCTGTTGCAATAACGTTGTTTTTTGTCATGATTAGTTGTTGCAACAGCAAATGACATATATAAATTGTATGAATAGTAGACTTTTTCATAGTCAATAACCATGATCAATTTAAAAAATCAGTACCTAAAACATCTGAAACTTTCATGTTGAAAATCATTATGGGATATTTCTGTAATTTACCACAGTTTTTTCACATTATTTCATCCCATAGAATCAGTTTTTCAAATGATGTTCCCCAAAGAATCATATTTCTTCAAATTACTTTTCCCAAAGAATGCTTTTACAGAAATGATTAGTAACTCAATACTTTCTGAGATTCATAAAACAACATTTGCATTTTTTTGTTGTGATTATCAAGGAAAAAGACATACGAATCAAGTTATATGTGTCTTCAATAAAATGATCCGAATCCATAAATTTATAATGCTAAAAAAAGATCAATACTAATACATACCCTTTGCCTCCAGGTTTTCCTTTGCCAGGTTCTAGAGTGTCTGTGGATAGAGGAAAAGTTGTGGATATGAATCACCTCAGAATAAGCATGAAAATAATTTGAACAATTGAGTTACACGTTTTTCACAAAAGAATGGCTGGCAATAAAGACCTACCTTTTACCTTCTCATTCATTCCAGCATCAAGAAATAAATGTACATGTACATGAGAACACAAGACATCATATTGCACAAGCTTCCACTTTAACAATTATTCCACAATCTGCATTTCAAACAAATTAGAATATCATCAGTTTTCACTTCAAAATCTGATTTCATAATCATTACAACTTGACTTACACTCAATTACATCTCCATCTATGATATATTCTAATCATCTCGATGGACAATCCCGGTGGACATGATATAGAGTAATATTTTTGCACCCATATACTTTGGCAATTCACGACCAGAATAATATGAAAATTGGGAAATTACATCAGCAAGAACATTGAAGCTGGCATATCTTTGATTTTTTTTTGTCTGTTTTTTTCCTTACCTTCAACAAAGACCTCAGCAACAGATTTTGCCTCTCCAGCAGCATTAGACGCCACGCAGCTGTAGTCTCCTGTATCCTCTGGTAGAACATCCAAAAGTTCCAACAGGTAGAGATCACCGGCCTGGCTCATGCGGATCTCTTTTGATTCCTTGACCTCTTTGCCGTCCCTGAGAAAATTGATCAAAAATCAATTATTAAAAAAAATGGAAAAACAATTTTATACAGAGAATAATAAACGAAAGCACAAATCTAGAAAGCAAAAGTCCAAAGATTCTGTAGTCTCCTGTATCCTCTGGTAGAACATTCAAGAGTTCCAGTTGATAGGGATCATCAGCCTGGCTCATGATGATCTCCTTTGATTCCTTGACTTCTTTGACGTCCCTGGGGAAATTGATTTTAGGAAGTGATTGTAGGATATTAAATCTTAGATACACAAGCATGAAATTAGGAAAGAAAAACAGCAAACTAGAAAACAAAAGCAGTACAAAGCAGCTGTCTGTGGTCTCTTTTAGTAGAGCATCCAGGTGGTCGAACAGATTGAGGTCGCCAGTCTGGCTGATGTTCACCTTCTTTGATTCCTTTACACCTTTAATGTCCCTGAGGGAATTAATCAAAAAGTAATTGTTGCACATTTGATTTTAGATACAAAGTAATAAACTATGAAACAAAAGCAGAACAATGAAGCAGTAGTCCCTCAAATCCTTTGGTAGAACAGCCTCTATGGTGTTTTACCAAGTCACTACTAAAGTTAATGAGTTTCACAAAGACTGGAGTATGTTATCCATAAATGAAACTTGAATATCAAAATTATCACTGAATTACAGATTGATGAGAGGATAAGGATGGATCCAGGATTTGTTCAATGTGATGTTGGGGATACTGATGGCCTGACAAGAAACGATTTGAATAAAACGTCTTTAATTCTAAAAATGTTTGATCATGGAAAAGAGACAAGAGCAATGGTCCTCTTATGCACCATCAACTATGGAAGAATTCAGTATTTACATTTTGCACATTCTGAGATATTGGCCATTCAATGTCGGGAGATCCATATGAACATAATAACAATAAATATATAAAAATAATAATTTGCATTTATAAGGCATCTTTTCATGAGATTATAATCAAAATGCGTTTTACAGTGAAAGAAAAAAGGGTTTTCCAATCTTTGTCTTTAATAAACTGAATGTGTCGACAAAAAAAAAACGACTACGACTGACTAATTTTACTCAAAGCTTCAAAATCTGCAAAAATACTAGTTACTGCCTTTTTCAATGGGTGCAGAGGGGGACATTGCCCCCCACTTCCTGGATACGTCTCTAGATGGAAGAAGTACTTACTTGTACCAGGTGACCTTGGTTGGACTGCCGGTGATCCTGACGCGAAGACTGACACGGCTGCCATCTTTAGCATCCTGTGATGGGTCAATATATACACTCGGGGGTCACAACAAAGGAAAGGTGCGGTATAGGTACACTTCAAAATTTTCTGTTTGAAACTAGCAGGGCTGATTTGCATGCATGATTATAATCTTTTAACCTTAAAGTAATCCAAAAAGTATCAAAGTAAAAATTATTTTCAACTAGATATAGTTTCCAATTTTTAATTTCTTTTCAAAAATATCTTTTAAACTTCATAGATGATCAAATCACTTTATATTTTGTATGTAATTGCTTTGTCTTGTTTACTGTGATTTATAATTTTGTATGTTTTTTTTTACTAAAGTGCTGAATAAATTTCAATTCAATTCGATTCAAAACATCATCACTTCTTGATTGACTTTTGGAATTCTGTCCATTGTGTTTTTTTTTCTCGAAGAAGATAATTATAACAAGTTTCTATATCTCTTGAACCATACTTTTTCCCCTTTGTCATTTTATATCACACAATACATTTTTGTCTAATGCAAATCAGCTCTACTAAGTCACTATAGTGAATAAAATACACTCATGATTTCAACCAAATAGCATAATTGAATGAAAAATGAAATGAATCATAAAAAAAAGTTTGAAGTGATTTATAACTAAGGAATCCATTCAAGGATGTGAAGCAAAGACTGATGGGAAATTTCACTACGAATAATGGGATGAGAAACACTAGATATATGACTGATTATCGAAATGGGTGAACAGCAAAATCATACTCTTCAAAAGCTTTTAAGAAGCATAAAATATTCTCCAGAGTCAGATATAGACGTATAGGCAGCAGAGTGAAGGAATCAGTTCGATGGTATGGTCATAGGTGATTCAGATATAATCATGACTTTATGACATTTCATGCTAAAATATGGTAAAACTGATAGTGAAGCACTCAGGATAATGAAAATGATATTCATATGAATATATATTTTAACAGCAAATTATATATTGATTTTGAAGGTAAGTGAAGGTGGAGTGATTGATTTTGAAAACTATGAAATGGAGTTGCAGATGATAGCTTTGTGGTATTCATGATATTGTTTATGAAAGAAGCATGGAACACGCCAACCATGGCATTTCTATGGGCTACTTTGTGCCATACACATTTCCAATCACTTCATTGGCAGGGATTGGAAGACCATCAAGGTGTAAACGTGCATGGAACATAGCGCCCTCTATCATCCTCTTAACCTAATGCCTACACTGACTTAGTGTAATGGAAAATGAGGAAAGCATTAGTCATAGTGCTGTGGCTCACTGCCACAAGTCTAAATCTTCCTGGACATGTTTTCCCAAACGGACAAACAACAATTCAATTTACATCAACTTGCTGGCAGAAATCACTTGGTAAATCAAATGGTAAAAATTCATTGTTAGTCAATTTGCATTATCACGGGAAGTTTCTTTTTAACGAAGACATCAACTTGCCAAGAGCAATGTATGTCTTTTTGAAGGCTTCTACTAAATAGTTGCTGCCAAAATTTTGACAATAAAAAAGCACATCCCTCATAGCATGGCAACATTGGGAAGGATAAATGTTGTAAATATATTTACATTCTTTTCATAAATATTTGATGAAGTATATAATTGTAATAGAAAGACTGGGACAAACATCAATACTCATGAACATAATGGCCTGGCTAGACCAGACCAAGACTACGAGCAGAGAGCCACAAACACTAGCAGAGACAAGAGGTTAAGGTTGAGACGGACCTGGTCTTTGAGTTCCTCAACGACCACAGGTTTCTGAGGAGGGGCAGCCTCTTCAATGAGCGGAGTGACTTCCTCGGGGCCCTCGCTCTTGACCTCGATCTCCTGGTCGGGGAATCCCATGGCTTTGCTGAACTCCCCAAGGTCCAGCTCGAGGAGAGGGGCCCCGAAGTCAATCTGCATTGAGGGCTCCACCTCGGGCATCAGGTTGAACTTCTTGGGGCCAAACTTGGATCCTGGAGCTGCATGGAGAAATAAAAATGGGAGGGAGAGAGAATAAAGAGTAATATATCATAATTCCATTCCATTGAATCCTACATATTTGAACTTTTGAAGTCATACTATAATTCGAAGAGCACACCTCTTTGTAATAGGTCAGTTATTTTATAAGGCTCTGAATAATGCTAAAGGAAAAGAAATATCAGGTGAGGACACAAAGTGACATTAAGTGTACACATACAGGTATAGCTGACATGGTTTTTAACAGGAAATAAGCGATGTATTTTTTTCTCTTGAATAACACTGAAACTAATATCAATCTATAGTTGTCCTTTCATTACTCTATATCATCCTAATCTTAATCAAATACAGGCCTTTCATTAATCATATAAAGAATACAATAAATAATTGAAAATTCAAACAAGAATGTTACTTTGGAAGGATCAAATAATTCTATAGATGACATACTTTCCAAGATTCCTTCATGGTTTACCTTTTTTCTGTCTAAACGGAATTAAATTTTACTGACCTTGTTCAAACTTGAGGTTGATGGTGGATGTGGCTTTGCCCTTCTCATTCTCTGCGACCACGATGTAGTTTCCAGAGTCGGTGTTTGAAGAGTTGTTCACTTCCAGAGTTAGGATTGTTACTTTACCTGTTCACAAAATGAGTATTTTTGGAGTGAGAATAGCCGATTACTTGGTCCTTCAACATAACCTTTCTGTTTCAGCAGATATTTTATATTTGTACTTTAAAATTATTTTACATAGAAATTGATAAATATAATAAAATGTTCAATTCCATTCCTAGAATAGGAATATTTCAATTAAATACATGTTCCTGAATTGACTTTCCATTTACAAAAGTTATCAGTTGCAAATTTGAGAATTTTTTAGAATCTTATAAAATATTCATTCAAAAATGTCATGTATCAATAGACAAACTGTTACACAATCATAACGTTTATGTATTCTTTATTATTTTGTTCACTTTCTGCTTATGTATCTGATATTTTTTTAGGTTCCTGGATCAAAATTTATTAAACCAAAATTAAGAAATTTCTTCATAAAAGTGAATGAGACTTACCCTTGGCCTGAGATCTCATCTTGTATTTCCTGTCTTCCTTGATCTCCTTGTCATTGTAATTCCACTTGATGGTAGGTTTAGGCTCTCCCATCAGCTTCACCTCAAAGACTACTCTACGTCCCTGATCCTCCTGCTTGATCGTCGGCTTCTCAATGAAGGTTGGGGCGCCCTCTTTGCTCGCATCTTTGACTGGAGAAATTCAGGGAAGAATAAGGAAGAAGTCATTTTTAAAATTTCATATGCAATATTGGGCACTGAAACATGAGATTGGACAGCGAAAGAATTATTTTCTTTTTTACCTTGAATGTGGTGGGGAATTTTTTAGGCATCAGCTTTTCATGAAGCCATTAATTCTAGCCTCATATAAAGAATAGATATCAGTCAACATATTGAAAGGGACAATTGAAATAGAGAGGCATATATGGCCCTTATATTCGGATGAAAATTGATTTGACCTATGGCCATGGAAATTAGGTTTCTTTCAATGAATACAACCAGTGCACGAATTAAGCTCCAATAAGATTATTAAGCTTGCTTCATTATACAAAACTTCAGGTAATTTTTCTGTTAATCTTAACAGTGTGATATATTTTCATGCATTGAATTAGCAAAATAATGATGGATATTCTGTGTTTCCTAATCAGAGGGAGCTTCCCTCCTTGAATGAAATTAGCATTTATTCAAAAGATTTCTTTTGGGTGAATTCTATTCTGATAAATTTGCAGACTCTGTCTACAAGATGGGATAAAGGAAATCAATCAAACTACAAAAAACATCAAAACTTGCATCCTTACTGTCAAAGTTGAGGTTGATGTTTGCGTGTGCATCTCCTCCAGATGTGGCAGCATAGATAACATAGGTTCCTCCGTCCTTGGGCGTGACCTTGTCAACAGATAAGGTCAAAGTATGCTTCTTGCCGACAGAAACCTTCTTAATTGCATAGCGCCCTCCATCTTGGATGGTTCCATTGTTGAGACTCCACATGACCTGGGGCTCTGCATCGCATTCAATCACTGCCTCGAAGATGATGGTGTGACCGTTGTTGCTCTGTCTCATGGTGGGGTTGCCAATGAACTTTGGCCCTCCGGCTCCAGCTCTGTTGATGGAAATTGAAATTGAAATCATTGAAAATCAATTTGTTTCCAAAGAAACAAAAAAATATATTTATAATGATACTGACAGGAAATTTTACAATTAATGGCCACTCTTTTCCATAATTAACTCATAAATTTTAATAGTCCCCATTAATTATTTAAAATCTAGATCTGGCTCTGGATAAAATACTCTGAACAGGTCCATTTGTTGCAACCATAATAATGATGAAAATAATAATAATAATAATAATAATAACAATAATAATAATAATAATGATGATAATAATTATAATGACCATAACCAAGACATCAGCATTAAGTAACTTATCAATGATTAACTTTGAATCCTTTTGAAAATGATACTTCTGTCTACTAGTAACACAGAAAAAAATCATAACAAGGATATCTGGACAAAGATTATCAATATCATTATTAGATATTTACATTTTTTCGGTCAATAATGTTACTTATTCATATATATATTTTCATATTTACTCTACTTACGCTGGTTTTGCTGGTTCTTGTGTAGTTCCTGCAAAATGAAAATAAAAAGGAGTGATTATTATGACTTATTGGAATAAGTGAAAAAGGGATATAAATAAGTGCTACAAGATTATTATACATCATTACCATTTTCATTGACAAAATGGAATGTAATAAATTCATAACTGGATAACCTTGTAAATAATTATTATATCATATCTTAAAAAGATTATTTTCAGGAAAATTGTACAAGATATGTACAAGGAAAAGTGTGCTTGTTCATTAAAATTTGGTTCATTGATTTTACCATGAAAAATATTTATTTTTCAAATTGAATTATTTATTTTCAATTCTTTTTCAAAATTCAACAAGTCATAAATAAGGAAAATGAGATATATTCAACGTTGTTCATTCAAATAAATTGAAAACCTGGCAAAATATGATCAGTAAATTTTCCAAACTATCCATAAACGTCAATGAAACACAACTGATGAAGTTTTTTTTTTTTTAACTTCCGATCAATTACAGTCCAACTTCAGGGTAGTATTGTGCTTGTGCACTCAGCTATTTACAACATTTGGCCAATCACAACAATCCTTTGTTATTTGATTATAAGTGCACATTAAATTAAACTCTTTCGAAACTTTACAAAAAAATATCCTACCAGAAACTCTTATGATTGCTTAAACTTTTGAAGCGTAACTATGAACGAGGAAATGTGTATTTTGCCATTACTTCAATCCATCTTTTTCTGTTTGTTATCATACGCCCCAAGTAAAACCAACACCGATTACCACACACCGGACTATACACAACAAAATTGATGGTTAAGCCAACATTTTTACCTTCAAAGTTGAGTGTAATCGTCGAGCTAGCCTCTCCAAACTTGTTCTTGGCCTGGATTTCATATTTTCCACCATCTGCATCAGCAGCATCCTTGATATCAAGGAAAATAGCGTAGTAATCTCCATCTTCTTGGATGTCGATTTTGATTCTGCCGCCAGCCTTCACGGGTGATCCGTTCTTGAACCAGTTGAGAGTCGGCTTGGGATCGGCTTGAAGTTCGCAAGAGAACTGGATGGTTCCATCGGGTTGCTGTTTGATCTTGGGTGCCATGGTGAACTTGGGTGCTCCTCCTGGTTCTGTGAGGGGGAAAGGGGGATTTGTTCAAGAAGAAAAAGAAACATTTCATTCCTAGATCCAAAACAATTTCCAGAAAATTCAAAGACGGTTCTGTCACAAGCCGATTCTCCAGGATAGAAGACTCATCTCGAGATAAACAGTTAATTAACGAGATGTGTAGTTAACCAAACTTCATGATTGTTTTCAAAATAATCTGTATTTTATCTGTCTCCAAAACATTACAAATCCATTTGTTGAATATAAATAAGTAGGCCATCACCGGCTTTTGATTAAAGAAAGAGTCGTTAAAGGAGCGATTGCGGTAAGGAGGGAAACAGCTCTGGGTCTAAAATGACCCTGGAGGCCTGGGTCACTCAGGACAACATGGATGAGAGTATATACAAATAAAATCGAAACATTTTTTTTTATTTCCCAACCTACGTAATATCATGATTTATTTATAACCTTATATTTTCAACAAAACGTTACTTTTAGCATCTCCAGTTCGTAGTTGATTTGGTAATAATTAAACAGGCCCTCGCAGACAAAAGAAAAAAATACAACAATTGAACGAATTCGTAATTTCTGACATGAATTGGATATTGCATCAAGATCAATTCATGTGATAGTCCAACAATTTTTTTCCCAGCGACGATTCTTATCATTTCTTCAAGTTGCGTTCCGTGCGAAGAGCGTACTACTCAATGAGATATGCCACGCCCACCATGTGACCTCATTTAGGGAAATCCCCGCCCTCACCTGGGGGAAATCCCCCTTTTGACAAGGAAGGCGGGGACTTCCCAAAATGCGACCGCGTGGTGGGCATGACACTTTACTGGATGTACGCGATTTGGGCGGAACGCACGATATGCATAGACTGCATGTAATAAATTTTATAAATACATGTAGAATAATGAATCTGATACGTCTATACTATATCAACATTCCCGGTAAACTTATTATCTGTGGCGTTCGTTTGCTCCTCAAAAAATATAAACTGCTTTATACGTTCTATTTTTAATATCATGGTGTGATTATTATTATCTAATTCTTATAGTAGTGGCTTTGTATGTTCATATAATGAACATATAGCTTACAATTTTTTTTCAATAACCTTCTTCAATCTAATGGATTTTTTTAATGAACAATGACGTCTTCATATAAACGCATTACTGTCTGAAATGAATTATTGTAGTTGTTTACACCAAATGAAATGACACTAGATGTTATAGAAAATGCCTGTTGCCTATCTTCCAGAGGCCTTGAAATAAACTTGCAATAAAATGTTTAGCCGTTCTTGATGATCACCAATGGGCAGCATAAGAAAGTAAAGGGCGTGGAAAATAATCCTGACTTACTCTCAAAGTTGAGCTTGATGGTGTTGGTAGCTGTACCCAGCTGGTTCTTAGCAAGGATCTTGTAGTCTCCTCCATCAGCCTCCGTGACGTCATTGATCTCGAGTGTGAGGAAGAAGAAGTCGCCATCGTTGGTCTCGCGAACCTTTTCAATTCAATTCAATTCAAAATAAGAATTTATTTTTTTTCCTTCAACATAAAAAATAAATCATTGCTGTACAGTGTAGCAGTTTTCAATTGTAATCAAATCATATTAAAGGAAAAGGGCGCAGATCCAGAAGCGGAGCTTGTGTTGGATGCGCCGACAAAAACAGCAAAGGGAATGCAATATATATATAGAATACATAGTTTATAGAATAAGAACAACAGAGAGGGAGTATAGGAGAGAAGGAAAGAAGGCTGCAACAGTACATCAGAGAGTTCGACATTTGTAAACAAACAAGATATACATTATAAAATCGATCTTTGGGAAACACATCTTACTAATAATGCCCGTCATGGGTTCGACCACTATATAACAATAAGAAAATAACACAGGAAAGAGTGCATGGGTTATCCCATACAGTATTTTCAGATTTATGATCCATAACTAGAGATAAAGAGTTTCGTAAGTTTCCAAGTGAAGCTAGATCTCGACAAAGATATTTTAAGGGGTTTGGGTAAATTATTCCAATGTTTAGGACCAGAAAAAAACGGATATTGTTTTGAAAGATGCGTTTATGATGTTGAGAAATAAATATTTCGTCTCCTGACCTTGAGATGACCACCGGGTCCGCTGTCCTTGAGAACCTTGTCGTTGCGTCGCCATTCGATGGACGGGGCGGGGTCGGCTTCGAGTTCGCACTCGATGGTGAGCTTGGTGCCGTCATCCGATTGTTTCATGGCGGGCTTCATGGTGAAGTTGGGCGGTTTTCCCCTACTCCCTCCCTTACCGGGCCTGAATTAAATGAATAAAACATGCATGTAATTTGCCAATGATTATCTTGTCCCTCATATTTCAAACCAAGTAAACGGCATTCCGATAACACAAACAAAATGCGTTTTTCTAAATAGGGAAATGTACCAGACAAATTTAAAATCTAAACCTTTAAGCCATATAGGCAAACAATGCGGGAATCATATCATTAAAATTATGATCAAGAGGACATTTTGTAGAACGAGATATCGAATGCTGCATAGTATTGATACAATGTTATGAATAATTGTACATACGACACTACAACTGATTCATCAGATAAGCAAAATTAGATTTTGTTTCAATGTGATATTATTTTTTAGATTAGCAAGATTTTATCCTCGCAAGATGATGTCTTCATTTATTTGGCTCCTAAAAGAGTGCCTAATGAATTTGATTTGATTTTTCATTCTATTTTATTTTATTTCTGCGTTCAAATGAATGATTTAAAATACGAACATTTAACCTAAATAAATTCATGAAATCCTGGATAAACTTACCCGGCCTCTTGTTCCATTTCTGTTTCTTCGTCTGTTGAGAAAAATATAAAGATTGTAATCAGTCATAAATATTGGCCAATATAAAAAAAAAAAGCCAGATAAAATACCAATTTTGATTCATGCACATTCATTCAATCGATATCTTAGAAATATATGTTTGATATAATCTTACCGTTTATACTGATTACATATGATACACTTATTCCAATAATTATGTTTGTTTCATATAAATAACTGATCCAAAAATCTTGTCATTTTGAAATGAATTTGTTATCGATAACAGTATTTTTAAATAACTTACCGCCAAATTTGAGGGCAATTGTTGCACTTGTTGTGCCCATTTTGTTTGATGCGACGATCTTGTAGTTGCCTTCATCTTGTGCCACGATGTCGGCGATCTCCATTTTGACAATGAAACAATCGCCGTCGATTTTGACCTAAAATGATAATAATGATGATAATCATGATAATAATGATTACCGGTAGATTCATATAGCGCAGTCACTATACTCTACTGCGCTGTGATGTTAGGGTCTGTGGATATTGTTACTATAATAATGCATATATATAGGTACAAGAAAAGTTATTGAAAAGTTTCAGGAAAGAAATGAGTTTTCAAACAAGTTTATAAAGACAACAACAGACCGAGATGATCTTATTTCTATCGGCAATTTGTTCCAAAGTTTTGGAGCAGAACAGCTGAAGGCGCAGTCATCAACTGTCACTTTTGTTTATAAAAGGATCGAAAACATATCATTTGATACTTGGAAATGTTTATAGCACTTAAATGTCTCGCACTCTAGAGAAAAGTTGTATTCAATATATTTGTGAAGAATTGTCTCTGCAATGAATTTGAATCGAAGCATTGTTTTCTCAACGTTATATATCCAACTCAGCTGTTGTTCATTCATATTTGTAATTTGTACTCGTAAATTCATATCCGTAAATGTTTTACCCATATATTGAAATATATCAACTTATTTTGAATTGAATTGAATCGAATTGACAATCGCATTATACTTCTGTACGCCAGTTCCGATTCTAATTCAAAGCATTATATACTCAACAATATATCATGCTTTGCTGTCTGTTGTTCTTCATAATAGTAAATTCGTAGTCGTAAATTCATATCCGTAAATTCTTTACCCCATGTGTTAAAATGTGAAAATTTCACCATCGAATTATACTTATATACGCAAGTTGCGATTTTTATTTAAAGCATTCTTTAATCAACATTTTATCATACTCTGCTTTTGTTCTTCATATTCGTAAATCACATTAACACTCCTGTTGATGGAAAAGTTCCGTGGTTATCGCAAAAATGTTTTCCTCACACATGCAGCTAATAAGTTTATGTCATGTTAATTAAATTACACTTAAGTTGAAAATCAGAATTGATGAGGCATACTGACATTGAGATAGATAAGCATTAATTGAAACCACAGTAAATCTGTGTATCTCGAAAACAGATCGTCAATGAGCAGAGCAGAATTGTTGATACAGTGTTGTCGGTTGATTATGTATCATTGGTTATTATATAATGACTTTTGCTATCATGAACATCACATTCAATATCTTTACCGCTTGTTACACTGTTAAGGTTTTGTTGTTGAAAGGTTTGGTGACATGTCGTCTACAACTATAACGGCATTGGTTTCATAAATTTTAACAAACAGCGCAGTTTCATTTAAACTTTTCCCCCAAATGTATAGGTTGCATTAGCTTTGTGATGCTACCTTAAAATATCATTTAGTTTGCATTTGTATACGATATTGGGGTAAATCTGCTGCCGTCAAAGAAAACGGCGTCATATGATTTAATGACCCTGGGTTGGCGACCCTGAAATGTGTAAATCCTGAAATTTGCAACTTGAACACTTGTGTAATTATTACGAGTATGGTTAAATCTGAGTTGTCATTGAAATATGTTAAATGTCTTTACACCATACACCGCAAGATGAATTTGTGCAGAAAGTCGACCCAACCAAATGTTGTTCAATTTTTTAACATCTATGCTCCACAATCAATACATTTTAAAGTCAAATTGACCAATTTTCGGTGCGGGTGACAATTTCTGCGATGTTTAGATACATTTGCCTAACAAATGAGAAAAAATGCTGAACAGTTGAGTGGGTTAACTATAATGCCAACACATTTACAGCGCACCATAATATCAAATTTCCTGTCATTTCAACAATAAATGCTTACAAAATAATCATGAATTAAGAAATTGCTTACCGATGTGCCATATCTGCCACCTCCTGTGATTGGCTTGTCATCTACAGACCATTTGAACTCCGGCTGTGGGCTACCTGCGATCTTGCAGGTGAAGATGAGAATCTGCCCATCATCAGACTGGTCTAATGCAGGCTTCTGAACAAACGACGGGGGCGCGTCTTTCCCCATTGCGGCAGCTCAAACTGCAAAATTAAGATAAAAAGATCAATCAAATGAATCAAATCATTTAATTATTTCTTTGCAATTCAAACATATACAAAGTAATAAATATTGCAGGTGAAGATGAGAATCTGCCCATCATCAGACTGGTCTAA
>BQKZ01006201.1:23473-34027 GCA_036244855.1 Temnopleurus reevesii | reverse complement strand
GTATTTCATGAAATGAAGCCATCCAATATAATTATTATTATCTTTACATATACCAGAAGGCTGGTCACTGCTTTGCGCAAGCGTAAAATTAAAGCCGTACAATATGGCTTAATATTGTACGGCTTAAAACTCCCATATAGATAATAATATTTCATATTGTACGGTCTAAAATTAAATTAATATTTTCATTCAACTTAAATTCAGCCATAGACATCAATTTGTGATAATTAGATTTAAAGGGGAACTTCACCCAGACATTGATGCACTCTCAGTAGATGAAGGAAAATACAATGATCAAACTGTGAAAATTTGAGCAAAATTCAACAATCCATTCAAAAGTTATGACTTTTCAAATTGAATGGCGAGTTCTCCATGTTGGCAGCCATTTTTTGTCTGTACGTTGCCAATTTGAGGAGCCCATGAGGGGTGTAAATCAAAACTTTGAAAATTCAAAACTTTTGAATGGATTGTCGGATTTTGCTCAAATTTTCACAGTTTGACTATTGTATTTTTCGTCATCCACTTAGCGCACATCAATGTCTGGGTGAAGTTCCCTTTAAGTTACAGTAGAAGTAGGTCTTAATAGCAACAATTCTCGCGTTGCCGAAGTCCAAATATGGCCTTTGCCTCACCCTAGTCATTAGACGTCATTAGACGGTTAAGAAAGGGGTGCAAACTGCATCAAGGATAAAAAGTGAATCTCTGAGTATATTTCTTTATAAGTTTTTCGAGGGGAAAAATGGGCTGTTTTCTGGCGAATAAAGTATAGTAAGACATTTTCCGAAAGCTAATTTTTGTTCTCAATCTGCATGATATGTACACCAAGTTATCGCTTATGGTTTTTGCCACACTCCTGTCTGCAAGGTTTTGTTGCAGATGAGGAGAAACATGTCTATAGTCGCTTCCTCTCCAGCTTGAACCATTTCTCCTGTAATGTAGTTAATTCCTGCTGAAATTCCTTTAGACCTTTTTTTTTTAAAATAATTTGTAGTCTTAAGTTCAAGAGCTTCGTTATTGTCGTGGGACATTAGCGGGTTTTCGGAATTGATGGACGGCGGTCCATGGACGGTAGAAAACGAGTGCGCATCTGATACGCGCACCACTTAGTACGCACATCAGAAGCGCACTCATTTTCTACCGTCCACAATCCTCCGTCAATACGGAACTTAAGCAATTGGATGTTATTTCTCAAGCGCGGGGAAATCTAGCGGGTGTTCTCAACCTTAGCGGTCCGCTAGATTTTCCCGCGCTTGAGAAATAACGTCCTGATCGGCCCTTCGGTCTTCTTTGCTTAAGTTCCGTGGTATCTTTGTACTCACCGTCCATCCTCCGTCATCTGTTTCCATGTCGCAGTACACGTTAAACGGACCGCCGGCTCCTTCAGGGTATATCCCATAGATACCATTCGTTCTCCTTCCACTGTTCAAGATATCAGCGCAGTCGCGGGGTTGGCCGGGAAACGTTTGGGGACTTCTTCTCAGATCTTATTGAGAGAACAAGGATCCGTTTAGCTTCACTCTATGGTCATGATAAATCCACAAACGTGTTTGTTCGTTGTAAATAATGAGTGTTCGATTTCAGTCAACTGTGACGAAGGGCACGTCGACCGGAAGTAGTACATCATAGTTTTACGCATATGCTTATTGTTACATCACAGCTAGTTGCGTACGTAACAAAGAACTGATGCGCAAAACTATGGCGTACTACTTGCGGTTGACGTGCCCTTCGTCACAGTTGACTGAATCGAAAACTTCGAAATAAATTCTTCACAAATGTATATTATTTGTCACGTTTTAACCCATTCAGTACAGGAATTATTTTGCAACAAATTCAATCATTATTCCTTTTCTAATTCGACAACGCTAAAATTAAACCATTCCAATTAAACATAAATGTTCCCAAACTGAATAGTCATCACCAAAAATCTATCAAAGCGTTAAAAGCTGCCAATTTGCATGAAAAGTATTCGATTTCTTGATATTTGATTTCAGTGATTATCTGGTAAATTTCATACTGCCCTGCATTAAACACAAATTTTGTTGTAGCGTCTTAACAACCTATAATTTTGTTGCCTCCATTAGAACTTAGATGATATTTCTTACTGAAAAAAAACATGAATATTCCCGAAAAATGTCAGGTTGTGAGTTGTAAATCTGAAATCAATTCGTTGGCTCAGGGCAACGATCTCAGTGAAAATCGCCATATTGAAATTCCCCGCCGGAGCTGTGACGTACTATGCGGTCAAGCAGTTCAGTGCAGCATTTGGCCACGCGATAGCCTGGTCGCAAGCTACGTCACTTAAACGATATCATTTTGGAGCGATCGTTTTCTGCCCATTGATCGGAATTGCAAATGGCGGTGGGCAGGAGCCAGTTACCAGAAAGATAATTATTTGACTATTAGTTGACGGGTTTTGATGAAATAAAAAGCAAAGTTCTGAGGAAGGACGGGACTATAAAATCTGCTATGATAAATTCTGGGCTGAACTATCCCTTTAAATGGGCAAATCAGATGATCGAATGCCAGAGAGAAAGAAAGAAATCTGAAAGTAGAAAGGGAAGATGAAAAAGATCTCCCACGCACATCGTGTGAATGCCATTTCATGCATGTGGTAACGCCGAGTGCGCCTGGGAACAGTGAGAGAATAGAAAGCGTTCAACTTTCAATGCAGATGTATCCAAAGAGACGTAAGATTTGAGTCTCAACTCCTTTGTCTTTGGGGTATTGAAGCATGAATTGTAAACACAATGATGCCTTAACACTCTTGGCTTTTTGACAAGGCCCCAGTCACATAGGGCCTCGGAAACAATACGATTCAACACGACTCTTTGTTCAGTTCACTGTTATATACCTGCGAACAAAGATTCGTGTTGAATCATGTTACCTCCGGGGCTCTATGTGACCGGGGCTTAAGATTTGAGTCTCAACTTCTTTGTCTTTGGTGTATTGAAGCATGAACTGTAAACACAATACTTCCTCAACATTCCTAGCCTTTTAAGACCCGGTCACATAGGACCCCGGAAGCAACACGATTCACCCCGACTCGTTGTTCTTAGGCAGTTAACTGTGAATTAACAAAGAGTCGGGGTGAATCGTGTTGCTTCCGGGGCTCTATGTGACCGTGGCTTAAGATTTGAGTCTCTACTCCTTTGTCTTTGGTGTACTGAAGCATGAACTGTAAACACAATACTTCAGTTCATCAACATTCCTAGCCTTTTAACAAGGCCCTCGGCTTTTGACGTTCTTCTCGACGCGCGACGCCACGTCGATTCCCCAATAAGGCCCCGGTCACATAGGACCCTGGAAGCAACACGATTCAACACGACTCTTTGTTCAGTCCACTGTTATATACCTGCCTGCGAACAAAGATTCGTGTTGAATCATATTACTTCCGGGGCTCTATGTCGGTTGGTCGGAATTCATATTTTAACACAATTCATCAAAAAATAAGACTTGGAAGGGATTGAAAAGTCATAGTTTAAAAAAAAAATCAGCTGGGGCCTTTTTCAGAGGGTCGGTCGGTTAAGGGCATCCAAACATGTTTTTCTTGCTAACACCCCAGTCATGTAGAAGCGCGGAAACAACTCGATCGAACATGACTCTTTATTCAGTTCACAGATAGCTACCTCAGAAAAAAGAGTCGCGTTGAATCGTGTTCAGACGGGGCGCCCGGCCCACCACCACACAGCTCCCATTTCTGTGCGGGAGTTCCACCCACTGCGATTGCTAAGGCTCCCGTTACAAAGAGGCCCGGAAGCAACACGTCGATTCAACACGACTCTTTGTTCGCAGGCAGTTAACTGTGAATTAACAACGAATCGTGTGGTGCTATGTCCTGATTTGTTAATTCACAGTTAACTGCCTCAGAACAAAGAGTCGTGTTGAATCGTGTTGCTTCCGGTGTCCTATGTGACCGGGGCTTAATTCTGACAATCAATTCCCGGCTTTCACACGACAGTCGCCGGTTTGAAAACACAACAAACGCGAAATCTTAACAACATTCGGCCACTGTGTTGAGAGAAGGAAATATATGACGATGAATACCCTTTGACCTACGGGAAAACAAGAGAAAACTACCAGAATGTTTCGAACAACAGCTTGTTTTCTTCATATACGCGCACATAATGGACCTTCGATAAAACGCTAATCGTATGCCCGCAATACGGGGGACTTGAAAATACGATTCATTTAGCCACAACGCGCCGCGCCCTTGTCCGTAGCAGAGAATTCCTTGTCTACAGGTCAGAGCTCTTGTCTGATTATTTGGAATGGAGATGTCTCATTGGACAAGAAAGAAGCCTATCGATTTTGGTGAGGATGTTGCCATGGTAATAATGCTGCAAACGATTAGCTAACGTAAGAGTTCTTGTTCGATCATTTTGAAGTTGTTTTGTAGGTTTATTATGGAATGTACAAGAAGTCTATTGATTTTGGTGTGGTCGGGCTAACCATTGCCTTGGTAACCATATTGTTGATGCTCTGCAGAGTCGGAGCTCTTGAATATCATTTTAAGATTTGGGATGAATATGTATTTTGAGGAGAGGATCAGATGCTTATTGATTCCGGTGTGTGCGTGCATGATCCGTATGACATGAGAGAAAGCTATTACAAATTACCGTTTTCGCAGTGCTTCTTCATTACCCGATGAGATTTCTTCCCAGGCTTTCCAAAGGACCGTTTGGCATCTTCACGGTACATCACCCTTTGTGGGACTTCCTTCCCGCCTTGAACGACTGGCGCACAAGACTCATCATCCTTTAAAACTCCTGGTGATTCGAGAGCTGCAATCTGACCTATGTTTCATCCAAAATTAACAGGTCTTAATATATATGCAGAGCAATATTTCAGTATAATTCAGTAAAATTGTCTTGTAACCGTCTTGACATGATTTACATACTTGTAAATTCCGTATACCTTATCATTTAGAAAAAAACACGAACGTTTGAATTCTCAACACCGACAAAAGGCGATATCCAGCGATATAATAATAACAATAATAATAATAATAATAATGATAATAATAATAGGTCTGTATTTATATAGTTCAGTTCAGTTCAGTTTTCAGTTCAGTTTTCAGTTCATCCATTTATTTCACAAACAGCATAAAAACCACTAAAATTTACAGAGTAAAATATGTAGCAGAGTAGTTTTAAACTCATTGACGGTAACGGCCAAAAAGGAATGCCCTTATGGGAGGCCGACCGATATGAAAACATTACATAGAATAAGTACATATTATAAAACGCAATTAAAAAACCCTTATGAAAACTGAGCAACATAGAATATGGCAAGACAGAACAAAACAAAACACGAAAGACAGTAGAGACACTAAAACAAAGAACTGTTATCATAAGTATATAGCATCAATAGCGATATATAGAACATGTCGAGGCTCAGGAGATAACCCATTGGGCGAAATCAATGATACTGCTCGATAAGAAATCTCCTGAGCCGAGACTTGATACAAAAAATAGCGCTGAATAAAATTTTCTCTAAGCGCTTTCTCTAGACCACCGATAATCTGGTGAGGTTGGGAAGGTGACTTCCGGTTCGGGAAGCTAATGCACACGCTACGTCTATCATCTCTAAAGATTTTTCTTTTTAATCACACTATGGCGTATTCAATGCTGGTATCGGGAAATATCTAATGTAAAACACATTTTTAATCTGAACGGAACAAATCACATTTAGGTGAAAAAAGATAAAAATGGTTAAGTTGCACCACTTTTTTAAGGGGGTTGGGGGAGGGGTGTGGTTTGATTTTTTTTTTGTTTTTGCTCCTGACGCCGGCGGAGAAAAATAAGTAGATTTCCTTTTTTTTTTNTACAACATGTTCATGATATCATGTTTCTTTTTAAGTAGATTTGAAGACAAAATTTGGCGATAAAAATATTCGCTTTTACCAAAACTATAGTTGGGCTTTAACGAAAAAAAAATATGTTTGGATGCCCTCAAATGCTATTTTGGTCGGAATTATTTTTAACACATTTCATCACGAAAATACGATTTGGAATGGAGTAAAAAAGGCAAAGATCATCTGAACATTACTTTTCTGATTGAAGTCCATTTTGTGTATTTATAGTTTTGCTCTGTTTTTTGTTTTCATCTGGAGTGATTGCTTTAAAAAAAAATGATATGGGCCATTTTAAGAGGGTCGGTCGGCGGAGGGCATCCAAACATTTTTTTTTTTTTTGGGGGGGGGCCTAATATGCCCCAGTCATGTAGAAGCCCGGAAACAAGGAAACACATCGATCCAACACGACTCTTTGTTCAGTTCACAGTTAGCTGCCTCCGAACAAAGAGTCACATTGAATCGTGTTTAGTCGTGGTTTCTACGTGAGTGCATGCACGGGACTAACAGCGTCCATCGTTTCAGCTTGCTATCGAGGATCGCGGTTCCCTTGACCGGGCGTCCGGCCCACCACCACACAGCTCCCACTTCTGTGCGGGAGTTCCAACCATTGCGATTGCTGAAGCCCCGGTCACATAGGACCCCCGGAAGCAACACGATTCATCCCGACTCTTTGTTTATTCACAGTTAACTAGCTCGGAACAACGAGTCGGGGTGAATCGTGTTGCTTCCGGGGTCCTATGTGACCGGGGCTTAAGGCTCCGGTCACATAGAGGCCCGGAAGCAATACGTCGATTCAACACGACTTCATGTGTATTCACAGTTAACTGCCTCAGAACAAAGAGTCGTGTTGAATCGTGTTGCATCCGGGGCCCTATGTGACCGGGGCTTAATTCCGACACTCAATTCCCGGCTTTCACACAACAGTCGCCGGTTTGAAAACACAACAAGTGCGAAATCTTAACAGCATTCGGCCACTGTGTTGAGAGAACGAAAGATATGACAATGAATACCATTCGACCCATGGGAAAACAAAAGAAAACCACCAGAATGTTTCGAACAACAGCTTGTTTTCTACATATACGCGCACATAATGGACCTTCGATAAAACGCTAATCGTATGCCCGAAATCCATCAGCCACTTCCATTAATGCCTTTCGTCATCTCCTGACGGAAGGCAGCAGCAGCTAGATATCAGGCGGTTTTTACTTGCACTATGTAAATATTGGCACATGCACCCTACCCATATGACACATACAACCACTTTCAATAACTCTGCAAGAATCTTCAAGGATGAAGGAGGCAGAATACCACTAAGAAGAAGAAGAAGAAGAAATACAGGGGACTTGAAAACACGATTCATTTAGCCACGTCGCGCCGCGTCCTTGTCCGTAGCAGAGAATTCCTTGTCTACAGGTCAGAGTTCTTGTCTGATTATTTTCATATTTGGAATGGAGGTGTCTCACTGGACAAGAAAGAAGCCTATCGATTTTGGTGAGGATGTTGCCATGGTAATAATGCTACAAACGATTAGCTCAGGTAAGAGTTCTTGTTCGATCATTTTGAAGTTGTTTTGTAGGTTTATTATGGAATGTACAAGAAGTTTATTGATTTTGGTGTGGTCGGGCTAACCATTGCCTTGGTAACCATATTGTTGATGCTCTGCAGAGTCGGAGCTCTTGAAAATCATTTTAAGATTTGGGATGAATATGTATTTTGAGGAGAGGATCAGATGCTTATTGATTCCGGTGNTCCCTTTGGAGCAAAACACAAAACATACCATTTAATGTTGAATTCTCGCCACCGACAAACGATATTTCGGAATACCGTCGATATCGAATTGTTGAGGTTGAGAAGGTGACTTCCAGTTCAGGCCCCGGTCACATAGGGGCCCCGGAAGCAACCCGACTCAGCACGACTCCTTTTTCGGAGGCAGTTAACTGTGCATTATAAAACAGTAGTATTGAATCGTGTTGCTTCCGAGGTCCTATGTGACCGGGGCCTTAGGATCCTAATGCACTGGCTACGTCTATTATTTCGGATAATTTCGGAATTCTCTTCCAACACGAAATATTTATATAATTTACATAAATTTATATAATGAATATGAAAAGTGTTATCAGGTGAAGAAATAATAGATCCGTACGCCCTGTGTTGAACTGTGTGGACACAACAATCACAAGCCGGTTCCTATTTGAATAGCATTCAAAGGATCATCAAATTGGCGTTCGACTGAATTTTCGGAAATAGAGTATATTGTATTTTTCTTGAAACAGGTACTTGATGCTTCATCAAATAAATACACCATGATGTATTAATAGCTAATACGAAATATTTAAGACAAAGTGTAAAACACACGTGTTTTTTATTTATTTATTTTTTGTTTATCTAAGCTCAGGCATAGTGGAACGTCCATGACCGGCAGGTGACCGGAAGTGGATGTTCCGACTCGCATCACTTGTTAAAGGTGTGGTCGACACCGGCTGAGCGGAGCTGTAGCGGTCCCTGGGCGGTAGGGATTTTCTGCAAGGACAGACCCTAGGCTTTCGGCGTGTGCATGCGCAGACCCTGCATCACGCTCTGCGCATGCATACACCGAAAGCCTAGGGTCTGTCTTTACGGACTTAATTCCTACCGCTAAAGGACCGCTACAGCTCCGCTCGGCCGGTATGACCACACCTTTACGGTGAAAACTGCATAGAACTATCTACGGTTCTTAATTTTCTTTTATTGTCAGCGGCGAGTATTGACTCTGTTTCGGTCGGCACTTTTGAGTCTAAAATAGGAGGCGGTGCGCGCGCGAGGACGGGATTTTTCATTATCGGGGTCTGCCATAGGATGTAGCGAGGCAAATGTAGAGGGAGATTTGAAAGGAGGCGAACGTACAAAGTGAGATGAATGTAGAAGGAGGTGAGGTTAATGTTGAGGGAGGTTTTTAGAGATTTATTAATAATAATAATCTACTAATTTAACATGAAAGGAGACGAATGTAGAGGGAGGTCAGAGACATTAACAGGGTACGTCTATCCTGTCTATGGTATTTTCAAGAAAGGAGGCGATCGAAGAATCACGTCCGCGCGCGCCGCCTCCTATGTTAGACTAATAAATGTCTACCTCTGTTTCTTACCCAGCTTTATGAAGACAATGGCAAAGGCAACGATCAAAACAGCAGAGCGTATTCTTGTATCCATAATGATATCTACAGGATGGAGAGATCAAAGAATATATTGATGGAAAATGACACAATCATTTATCGCTGTGTTGTTGCGTTTTGTACACAAATCATGTGAAGAATTTCTGTCATTTAATTTGGACATAGTACTGATTTTTCACCATATTTATGAAAAACTAGAAAGCGTTTGATACAACAAGACTAATAAATGTGACGTCGCCGATCGTTTAATTTACCGCATTACGCGCGCTAACGCGCTGGTCCCATTTTGGATGTGATTTCGTCACACAAGCTCCGCGCAGGAGGAAACTTAGTAAAGTATTTTATTAAGTTGCTAATAAATCATAGAACTCTTCTGAATACTTTAAGAGGAGTCATCGGTTGTTCAATCACATATACAAGCGTGTTTTCGAAATTGGTTGACGGCGGGTTCTGATTTGCGTAATAAATGACAAGTGCGCAACGTATGTGCGCATCATTTACAGCGCACCTAAGAAAGACATCGAGTATGCATCTGACGTGTGCAATAAGCGACAGGTGTGCAACTTATGTGCACATCGTTTACTGCGCACATCAGGTGCACACTCATTTTCTACAGTCAACAAGTCTCCGTCCACCAATTTCGAAAACAGTGTATTGTTTATTGTCTCGATGACATACGTTCACAAATGGTTCAAAAGTCATAGAATTGTCTAAACTTACGAACAATTGTTCTTCTTAATGCATAAAATAGTGTGAAGAAATCTGTGTCTACAACAATTTCTAAAGGACTCCACAATATGGTGATTTCGATTTCAGTCAACTGTGACGAAGGGCACGTCGACCGGAAGTAGTACGTCATAATTTTGCGCGTCTGCTCAGTGTTACGTCACAGGTAGTTGCGCACGTAACAATAAGAAGACGTGTAAAACTCTGAAGTACTACTTTCGCTCGACTGTGACTGTGACGAATGAAATCGAAACCTCCTTAATAAAGACTGTTACGTTGTGGTGCAATACAAGCCTTTGATGTCGACGAGAGCAATCGTATCCTGAAGGTTTCAGGCGGGAAGGTGTCGAATCCCTGACTGTTGCAGGCAACGGCTTTACTTCGATTGTGCTCCAAGAACTTTACTTATGAATTTGTTTCATCCTGATGAAACGCTTTCAAAGCCACATCCATCCGCATCACTTTATGACCTGTGATGCCGGCAGCTTTAATAATTATTACCAGTTTAAAGGCCCGGCCGGGCACACCAAACGCAGCACGGCATCACGGCACGGTTTTCACGCGATATCTCCCGTCTGATTGGCCAATTTTTAAACATCATGCGCGCGGAGGAGTGCGCTGGCCAATAAAAAACAAGATACTGCCTAAATGCCGTGCCGTTATGTATGGGCCGCCAAAAGGGCCAATATTCAAAAGAGAGAAAATTAAATAACAACGTGAGAAATAAGAGTAACCAAGGGAAAAATATATATATAACGCAGAAATGTGAAAGAAGCGCAAAAGAAAATGTACTACAAAAATGAACCAAAAGTGTGGAAACAAA
>BQKZ01006201.1:0-22960 GCA_036244855.1 Temnopleurus reevesii | reverse complement strand
TGAGATATGAATGTGGTTTGTAGCTCTACCAAAACTTATTCATTTTTCACACAATCTTTTGTACAATATGTTCGTGATACGAATTAGATTTGAAGACAAATTTGTGGGACAAAAATATTCGCCTTTACCAAAGTTTTACTGGGGCTTTAAAGATAGAAATCACAACCACCACAATAAATGCAATCCGGCTATACCTGGTTTATATTGCAATATGTAGGCTAATATGACAACATGAACATCCAAGGATCCTGATTTATCTATTTACCTGGATTTTCTATTTAGTCCATAAATTGCTTATTTTGTTCACCAAAGTCAACCTTAAATTTCAATAATATGCTCTCTAATGATCCTTCTGTTAAGTTATATACGGTTTATTTCAACTTATGTTATGTTTTATGTATAGTTGTACAACGTATGTAAATTTATGTTTGTTTACGTGTATATTATGCATTTCCTGTTATACAGGGAGGGCACCCAGGTAGAACTTTACTTTGATTACTGATGGGGCTCCCCTGTTGAAATTAAACTTGTTTTATCCGTTTGTTTGATTTTTCTGCTTTTAATCAACACAAGATTTTTATTGGGCAGACCCAGTCTTTAACGTTTGGAAAAACCGAAAATGCTCGTATAAATTACATGGCGGCTATACATTTTATGGCAGTTTTTAATTTTCGATACTTTGATGCAACCTGGCATGAACAAAGTGATTTTTTATCCCTTTGTCTGATTTTTCTGCTTTTAATCAACACAAGATTTTTATTGAGCAGACCTAGTCTTTAACGTTTGAAACAACCGAAAATGCTCGTATTACTTGAAGGGCGCCTATACATTTTATGACAGTGTTTAATTTTCATGATTGTCGATACTCATGCAATCCAGCATGAACAAAGTGATTTTTACGGGAGTTTACCAGGGGCCCGGAACATAAAGGTTTGCGATTAATCTCTGTTTAATTTTGCGATCAAATGCAAACTTTAGTACATGATTTGCCATAGACTTGCGATTGGTATCAATCGCTGTCAGATGGGCAATTAATCGCAAACCTTTATGTCACAAGGCCCAGGTCTTTGATTTATGGTTTCTTTTTTTTCAATGAAGATGGCGCCTTTCAATCTTGTATGTTATTATAGCCAGCGCTGCACTAGCCCGAGTTTCCTTGATTTGGGTTTTTAGGCCGATCATCCCTCTTCTCAATTTAGCTCGAGATTTAGTAGTCCTATATGCACTATCCCACTAATGGAAAATCTATCCCGAGATGAAAACTGTCCTCCATGATTTAGCTCGAAATTATTAAGTCCGAGCTGCATTAGCCAGACTCCAGGCAATTAAAACAAGAATGGCCACTGGAAAACCAACGCGATGGGCTGATGTGACCTTGATGCGGAAACAGCCTAAGGCAAATAAACCAGAGCCCATCTTAACTGTGCAAAATGCGAGCAAAGTAGTGGAATTAATAGCTCACTATATTTCAAAATGGCCCAAGATATCTTGGGTTTGTTAAGCTCGAGATATTTTAGTGAATTAGCTCACTGTTTGCGTCTGCGCTGCAAATTTGCTCGTGCTAGTTCTGATCACTCAGGCTAGTTTACCCGGATCAGAACTAGTGAACTGATTAAAAAAAATTGGTATAGTGCAGACCGGCCTTATGCTCCATTTTGGTTGGCCTAAATAATTATGGCCTTTAGTTTGAACTCATCTTTGCGCCGCACCTTAATTGTTTACACAGAGAAGGAGAAAAAGCAACTTATTCTAACTCGCCTTTTCGCCTTGTCTCGGACGAGTAGCTGAGAAGGCGACTTCATATAGACTCGCCTTAGCACCTTGTTTAAGCCGAGGAGGTGAGTAGGCGACTTGATGAAGCTTGCCTTTGCGCTGCGGTTATTTAAGGTTGCATAGTAGTTTCTCAAAGGTTTCGGCTCTCAGTGTGAATCTAAGGCCCTGGTCACATATGGCCCCTGAAGCAACATGATTCAACACGACTCTCTGTCAGTTCACAATTGGGTGCCTGCGAACAAAGAGTCGTGTCAAATCGTGTTGCTTCTTGGGCCATATGTGACCATGGCGGCGCGCGTTTCACCAAATCGTTCATAAAGTTACGCACGACTTTAAGAAAGACTGGACTAAGGTAAAGAGGGTATTTCTCAGAAGATTATCGATCACTCAGCACAATAACTGATACAAGTCGTGCGTATAGTCGTTCTTAAAGTCTTTCGTAACCGTTAAACACCGCACAGGGCGATATTTAACCAAGATAAGAAAGACTTTAAGAACGACTACTAGTATAAGAAGACTGTTATCCGTTCTTAATGATTCATAATATTACGAATATCCAGTGAAATAGTTGATACCACTTGTTTTGAAAGTCTTCCTTAACTTGGTGGAACACCGCCTAGAAACGTACACTGCAAAAACACTGGTGTTAGATTTAACACAATGCGGAATCTAATTATGACCACACCAGAAAAATGTTAAAATGACACCAATTTGGAATTTATTCAATATATCTAAACACCGAATAGTGTTGTTTAAGCCCCTGAAAAACACCAGTCGGTGCTTGAAAATATTGGTTTGATTCCAAGCTGGTGTTTTACCACTTTTCTCGTGTAGACCTCTATATAGATTCCAGCTGGCGTTAAATCTAACACCAGCGGTTTTGGAGTGTATGTTGATTACAAGATGAAGCTGTAACACACGGCAATGACCTCTATAGGTCTTGGCATCGGCCCAATAGACTAGAACTTGATGAGGGTTTTTATCTCCAAATTGCATCCCACTTCCTGATAGAGACCTACCTGTCTTCACGTCTCATATGATGTTCACGCATTTCCCTTGTCCAGTTGAGGACTGTGTGTTCTGATAGCACCCACCTCTGCATATTCTCTTACACTGAACACACATGTTATGTAAGGACTCTGTGGTTGAGTGCTATGCAGTCTCCGTGTTTTCAGTGTAAGAGAATATGCAGAGGTGGATGCTATCAGAACACACAGTCCTCAACTGGACTAGCATTTCCCGGATGAATTTCCCGCTTCCTAGGACATAGAAAGGGGCTGCCGTTCACACTCGTCATGGGCGACCGTTCACACACCATGATACTAGTAGTGGGTTTTCGAAATTGGTGGACGATGACTCGTGGACGGTAGAAAACGAGTGCGCCTTTGATCTGCGCATTAAACAACGCATCTGATGTGCGCATCAAAAGATGCGCATATCAGATGCGCACTCGTTTTCTGCCGTTCACAAGCCGTCGTCCACCAGTTTTTATATCCACTACCTTTTCCCAAAGAAAGGACGATTCTACTTCGAGAAATTGGCTCAACGTAAAAAAACAGTTGTGAAATATCGCGCAGTCGGGGATTAAGGATTTAAAGGTAGAAAACTACATTTTCACACATTACGGTTATAGTAGGGGCTACTATGTAATCCCGCGCGATTTGTCTGTTAAAATTGAATTTTTGAGCTAACTTTGTTAATTTTGGGGTGCTGAATCCAAAAATCTTTGGTTCCGATTTTTCCGACCACGTCTTCAGCCGCCATTTTGAATTTCAAAATGGCCGCCATGGAANTCCTGATAGAGACCTACCTGTCTTCACGTCTCATATGATGTTCACGCATTTCCCTTGTCCAGTTGAGGACTGTGTGTTCTGATAGCACCCACCTCTCCATATTCTCTTACACTGAACACACATGTTATGTAAGGACTCTGTGTTTGAGTGCTATGCAGTCCCTGTGTTTTCAGTGTAAGAGAATATGCAGAGATGGGTGCTTTCAGAACACACAGTCCTCAACTAGACTAGCATTTCCAAGATGGATTTTCCGCTTGCCAGAACATAGATAGGGCGGTCGTTCACACACGATGATTGAAACTGGCGGAAGATGGCTTGTACGTGAAAGGTATCATATCATCCGTTTTTTCACGAAGTGACGGGAGCCCAAGGGCATTGTTGCATAAAGACAAAGAAATCCCGACATAGCACCATTTCAATGGACTTCCTATCGAACAACGAGTTAATTCTATAGAAGGACACGTTTCAATGGATTTGTAACTCATCTCGTATAACAGTACCCTCTGGCTCCCGTCACTTCGTGAAAACACGGACGATATGATGCGCATATCAGATGCGCACTCAATTTCTATCGTTCATAAGCCATCGTCCACCAGTTTTGAAAACCCACTACCTTTTTCCAGAAAAAGGTAGATTCTATAGTTTTGAGATGTATTGGCTCAACGTAAAAAAAAAAACAGTTGTGAAACATCGCACAGTCGGGAATTAAGTATTTAAGGCCGTTTTCAAGCTTAAAACCAGATAAATCATAGCCTGGGATATGTGTGCCTCCCGGAGAGATTTTTGTCACTGTTCCTCCGGTCACCGGAGGATAATAATAATAATTCCATATTCTTATATAGCGCCTAACACTAACTTTATCAGTCGTGCCTAAGCGCTCTACAATGTAGCATATAACCCTGATTTTAGCAGTCCATCTGTAAGTAGCGCTCTGCATTTCAAGGGAAAAAATGCTGCCAGGTACCCATTCACTTCACCTGGATCGAGTGCAGCACAATGTGGATGAATTTCTTACTGAAGGAGATTAACGCCATAAATGGGATTCGAACCTGCGACCCTCTGGTTGAAAGACGAGAGTCTAAACCACTACACCACGACGCCTCCATGTATGAGGAGATCGTCAGCCATTGTCAATAAATAACCATACTCACTCCTTTGGGTTTCTAGCCTGTGTCCTCTTTCTGAAAATGAAAAATGCTCCCCAAGCGCACAGTATACGCTGATCAGACGACGGACTAACGTTCGATTTGTGCTCAAGGATCACATGTTGAGCGTCAGTCAACCGTATGACCAGGGAGCGTTTTTGATTGTCAAAAACGTTAGGCCGACGCCGGCTAAAAACGCAAAGGTGTGACGCCTTTTTTGTTTTATCTTTCTTTTTTTTTTTTGTTAAAAGATGTATTAGTTGATGACTAAATTCCGTCTTTTCTGACTAGAATACGATAAATACATGTGTTTCTGACTGTCTAGTCGGAACCAGGCGCCAATTGCACGAAATGGCCTCAGCTATCATATTCTTACTAAGACGTCTTGACTTCTTGTACCGCCCTCATATCAAAGGTGTATCAACGTATATGTCTATGTTAAGAGGGTGGCACAAGGAGTTTAGACGTCTTAATAGCAAGTAGAGGTACCGTTTCGCGCAATTGGTCCCTGATGACTACTTTTTACTTGTTTTTTTTCGGAGTGTAGAAAGTGAGAGACAGAAAGAGGGAGAAAAAGAAGAGAGGTGGTTGGATACCAGAAAGAAGAGATAGGAAGAGAGGGACAGGTCAGACAACACCAGTCACCATGGCAACGGGAGAGATGAAGCAAATTAGACTCCTCTTGGAACAAAACAGAAACGCTGAAAGATTGTATGATGAGGAAAANTTTTATCTAAGCTCAGGCATAGTGGAACGAACATGTATGAATGTCCATGACCGGCAAGTGACCGGAAGTGGATTTTCCGACTCGCATCACTTGTTAAAGGTGTGGTCGACACCGGCTGAGCGGAGCTGTAGCGGTCCCTGGGCGGTAGGGATTTTCTGCAAGGACAGACCCTAGGCTTTCGGCGTGTGCATGCGCAGACCCTGCATCACGCTCTGCGCATGCACACACCGAAAGCCTAGGGTCTGTCTTTTTCAGACTTAATTCATATCGCTAAAGGACCGCTTCAGCTCCGCTCAGCCGGTATGACCAAACCTTTACGGTGAAAACTGCATAGCACCATCTACGGTTCTTAATTTTCTTTTATTGTCAACGGCGAGTATTGACTCTGTTTCTTACCCAGCTTTATGAAGACAATGGCGTAGGCAACGGTCAAGACAGCAGAGCGTATGCTTGTATCCATAATGATATCTAAAGGATCGAAATTAAAGAATATATTGACAGAAAATAATACCATGTAAATTGTTTTTTTTTAATCCTTTATTGCTGTGTTGATCCATTTTGTATATAAACAGTTGACATAACGCATATGTAAAGAATTTTGTCTATTTTGGACATAGTACTGATTTTTCACCAAATATGTAAACTAGATATTGTTTAATTTGATAAGACTAATAAGTATGACGTCGCCAATCGTGTAATTACTAGGCGTTCGCTTTTGGAGCAACGCGAGCGTAGCGGCCAAAATTCAACCAGGCATGAACGCTCTTCGCCTAACATATCACCGTTTTTCGTTGTCTCTTAATTGTCATTTCGCATGTTTGTGATGGACGCGGTAGCCTAAGCGAGATCGGTTCAATGAATGAGCGTTTGTTGACGCGATTTCTGATTGACAGAGCTATTGACAGAGCGATATTGCGTTGTACGTTGCTCAACAACGCAGGATCAACATGCCTGGATTTTGCACACGAAATTTTGCTCGCGAACAAGAATTTTACGTCCTGCGTTGTACAGAATCGTCTTGCGAAAGCCCAATACTTACCTGTTTAAGCGCACTAACACGCTGGTCCGATTTTAGATGTGGTTTCGTCACACAAGCTCCGCTTATATTAAGTGCATACACATTCAGTGACGTCATCGGAATACATGTAGGTTTGTAGCCAACAGAGCATTTTGGCTAATTTTTTCATACTCGATTGAGCACTCAGCAATGAGAGTGGATACGTGCGCTATATAAATTGCATATATTATTATTATTATTATTTTAAGGAGCGATATAAGGCCCCGGTCACATAGAGGCCCGAATGCAACACGATTCAACACGACTCTTTGTTAATCAACAGGGCATTTTCACCACAGAAAGACACAGAGCCCCAAAATTTGAAGTCGCACTGTGCCCTCATAGTTCAAAGTGAAAATCTGAAATGACTACAGAATCTTCTTTATATTACAGACAACCATCTAATATAAAACAATTTGCAATTTTACCTTCTTACGGAGAATAAAATCAACAAACAAAAAATTGCATATATGGGACTAAGGTCACAAAAATTTGCTTTAAATTCTTCTTATTCTTTTATAAGGTAATTTTTGGGGGATNCGCAATTGGTCCCTGATGACTACTTTTTACTTGTTTTTTTTCGGAGTGTAGAAAGTGAGAGACAGAAAGAGGGAGAAAAAGAAGAGAGGTGGTTGGATACCAGAAAGAAGAGATAGGAAGAGAGGGACAGGTCAGACAACACCAGTCACCATGGCAACGGGAGAGATGAAGCAAATTAGACTCCTCTTGGAACAAAACAGAAACGCTGAAAGATTGTATGATGAGGAAAAGCAATTGCAACAAAAACCTAGACGAAGATAATAACATCACTTTTCGCGGTGGGGTGCACGAACTTTTACGGAAATTACTTTTTTTTCGAAACTAGGTCACACGTCCTGAGAAGAGTGCTTCTTTTAACCGATAGACCAGTTTGGGGAGAAATTGCGCTTCAGATATTTAACTACTTTGTGAGCAGCAGTAAACGTATTACCATAATGCAGTTTTTCAATGGCAAATTAGAGCATGCTTATAGTTTATTTGAATACAATCGATCAAGAAATGGCTTGATTATCGCAAAATGAAAAATAACGACAGCATCACCCTCCCCAACACAACGTGATGCACGTACAAAATGAATGTGAATTGACACACCGCAGACGATACCACCGATTACTCCGAATATTATGGGTGGGTCGGTCGCCGTGCAAATAATTTATCTCACCGTATACGAATCACGGGTGATTGGCATGTCCGACGTAAATTACGCCAGAACGTGCAAAAATCTTCTCCTAATTTCGTATACAGGTATATTTATACATGTAAAACAACTTGGGAATACATCAGCTCGGTTCACATCACTCTCTGCATCCCAGCAATTACGAATCTATACCTTTAATTTTAAAGTTACGATACACCTTGTGCATGGATTAGGCAAATAAAAAAGGTTGCTTAGTTTCCTTCCACCAACAGACACTCTGAAGATGGTCCGACTGTTTTTTTTTTTTGCTTTCACTCAAACTATAAAAAAAATGAAAAGTTAAGATAGACATTAAAAACACAACATTTAAAGTAACTTTCAGTAAACATTACAGATAACGTTATGAAATATTATGCTATGAAAGTATAATCATCGTTTATCCACTTAACAGGTGCATTGCCTGTTCAACAATCCTCCGCATATTAACAAGGAAGGACATTTATTTCATTTGCATCCCTTCTGGTGACAGTACATCCACTTGATTATTTTGTTTTCTTCTCTGCAACAAAAACAACAAGGAAATGCAATATAAAAGCAGTGAATTTTCAGTAAAATTCAAGACATTGTTTAAGATGATTATTTTCGTTAAAGAAATTTCACCTGACAGATTATGAATGGTTGCTGGTAAACATTATTCAAAATCAACGTTTAGTTCCTTCATAGGCACACTGTACAGTAATGACAGTGAACGCTTTATTCAATTTTCTGAGATCTCTTGAAAGGCGCCTGTATAATTTTCCTCTTTTTTGCATTCTTTGTTTTTTTTTTCATCAACCGGAATGTAATAACATAAGCCACACATCTTAATTTGGGAATATTTTTTTAAATGACAAAATTTGAGTGAGTGACAATGTATCAGAATAAAAAAGTCAAACTTTTGGTTAAATTTTATGTGTGGAAAATTTTCCTTATANCTTTTGGATTAAGCATCCCAAAATCATCAAAGTTAGACAAAAAACAACACATTTGGGGTAGAAATGCCCAAAATATGGCCAAAAATGTGTTTTCTAAGGCGGCCATTTTGAAATTCAAAATGGCGGATGAAGACGGGATCAGAAAAATCGGAACCAAAGTTTTTTGGATTCAGCACACCCAAATTGACAAAGTTAGTTCAAAAAATCAATTTTAACACTAAAATCGCACGGGAGCCATTTTCTCGACATAGTAGACTGCACTATTATGCTTACAACTTGTTGTGTATCTCGGATATGCCCACATCTATGGAGTATTTTGTCGAATGTAGTCTAGAATATTCAATTCAAATAAAAATCATAATTCATCTTCACACCAACGGTATCGAGATACTCCTAGCGCATTAGCACACACACACACAACCTTATAAGAGCACGTACAGTATGCTCTTCAATGCACTGACACACCATGCGGATTACACACTGAGGGAGACTCTTGCGCTATTGGTCAACGAGCGGTCAACGGCTGTTTTGAACTTTGAACGCACGGTGAGATAATTGGCCGGCTGCGAAAGTCGAGTATTGTTAAGATAACTTGAAATACATCTATTATAGCTATCTTCGAGCTTACTTCATTGGCGATAAATTATGGTCATTTATACCCTTTATCATAACATGAGATTCTTGGAATATCAGATGTTAGCTCGCAAAAATCTTTAAGGCGGCAGCTATCCAGCCCAAATCCAGATACATTATAGGCCAGGATAATGGAGCCTCTGCCACAATGAGCTGGGGGATGAGGATAAATTAGGAGATCGTCAGCCATTGACAATAAACAACCAAACTTAAAGCCGACTCACTTCTTTGCGTTTCTAGCCTTCGTCTTCTTCTTTTCTTTTTTTTTTAAATAAAACAATAGTTTGTATCTTTACCAAAGCTAATTCATTTTTCACATAATCTTTTTTACAATATTTTAATGATACGATATTTCATTTTATTAAGATTCGAAGACAAAATTTTGGGACAAAAATATTCGCCTTTACCAAAATTTTACTTTGGCTTTAAAACTAGCATAGAAATCACAAACACCGCAATAAAAGCAATCCATCTTTACCTGTTTTAATTTGCGATATGGAGGCTAAAAAATACTCCCCAATCGCACAGTATATATACGCTGATCAGATGGTGGACTGACGTTCGATTTGCGCTCAAGAAGCATACGCCGAACGTCAGTCCACGGTATATGACATGCGTCTTTGTGTGTCCAGGGAGCGTTCCAATTGTCAAGAACGTTAGGCCGACGCCGACTAAAATTTAATAACGCAAAGGTGTGAGTCGGCCTTGACGTTTTTTTTGTGTTATTTTGTTGCATTTCCTTTTTTTAAAGATTTTTTTTTAGTTGACGATTAAATTCCATTTTTACTGACTGGAATATGGTAAATACATACATTTCTAACTGTCTAGTCTGAACCAGGTGCCAATTGCACGCAATGGTCTTAGCTGTCATCTTCTTGCTAAGACATCTTAACTTCTTGTACCACCCTCATAACATAGCTGTATCAACGTTTATATCTTTGTTAAGAGAGCGCCAGCACAAGAAGTTTAGACGTCTTAGCAAGTAGAGGATAGCTAAAGCCCCGGTCACATAGAGGCCCGGAAGCAACACGACTCAACACGACTCTTTGTTCGGAGGCAGTTAACTGTGAATTAACAAAGAGTCGTGTTGAATCGTGTTGCTTCCGGGCCTCTCTGTGACCGGGGCCTAAGACCGTTTTGTGCAAGTGGCCCATGATGACTATTTTTACTAGGTTTTTTACGAAGTGTAGAAAGTGAGAGATAGAAAGAGGGACAACGAGAAGAGGGATGGTGGTATATCAGAAAGAAGAGATAGGAAGAGAGGGACAGATCAGACAATAGGAATAACCATGGCAACGGGAGAGATGAAGTAAATTAGACTCCTCTTGGAACAAAAAAGGAATGCTGAAAGATTGTATGATGAGGAAAAACAATTGCAACAAAAACCTAGACGAAGATAATAACATCACTTCTCGCGGCAGGGTGCACGAACTTTTTCGGAAATTACTCTTTTTTCGTAACTAGGTCACACGTCCTGAGAAAAAAAAAAGCTTTTTTTATTTTATAGGTGGGGAACTACTTTTGCTCGGATAAGGCAGCTGAATAAAAAGGTTGTTTGGGCTCCCTCCACCGACCGACACTCTTAAAGGGGTCCGACTGTTTTTTTTTGTTTTTTTTGGGGGGGGGGTGTTGCCTTCACTCAAACTTCCATCACAATGTAATAGTAAAGATAAACATGTACAATTTAAAAAGTAACTTGTAAAGTAACGTTCAGTAAAATCGTAGGTATATATGAAATATAATCATATGGAACTTGTTCAACATTTCTCCGCAAATTAAAGATTAAAGGGGAATGAAATTTCTTTTATCATACCCCTTTTGCTGACACGGTACATTCTCTTGATTACCATTTTTGATTCTCTGAAACAAAAACCATGTGGGAATGCGACACAAAAACAGTGGATTTAAGTGAAATTTAAGACATTGTTTAGCATTGTTTAATATTGTTTTCGCTTTAAAAAAATCTCATCTGACAAATTCTAAATGCAACCTAAATGGTTGATGGTAAACATTAATTAAGTTTTGAAAATATGAGGCTTAGAAATCAACGTTTAGTGGCTTCATAGGCACACTTTACACTAATAAAACGACAATGAACACTTTATCCAATTCACATATCTTGAAAGGGCCTGTATATTTTCCCTCTTTTTTGCATTCTTTGAAGTTGTTACATCAACCTAAATGTAATAACATAAGTCACACGTCTTAATTTGGGAATATTTTTTAAATGACAAAATTTGAGTGAGTAGCATTGTATCTGAATATAAAATAGTCATTTTTTGTGAAATTCTATGTGTGGGAATTTTCCTTATATATTGATTCATCGTGTGTACTAATCATGAATCGGAAACGGTCTCAGAAATATTTGAGATACAGACAGAAAATGTACCATGAATGCAGGTGGGATCTTCTTACATTTATTTCATAGCGCCCTCTCTCGCTACAGCAGGCATTTTTCGGGTTCCGATCCTTGGGTTATTTGTAAAGTTTTAATTAGACGTTTGTGTACATCTCGAGATATAATTTTGATTTATACGAGCTACTATATTTCACGCACNCACAGAGGGGCAACTGAATGTTATCCGCCTCGTGTTCCGTTATTCAGTGTCGGTTTACCAAAAATAGAATGGAAGTCAGTGTCGTTTAGAGGGCGTGAAGGGACAGAGACCTCAATGCTGTTTACTATTAAGACCGACTCACACATTTGGGTTTTTAGCCTGCGTCGGCCCAGCGTTTTTGGAAATAAAAAAAACGCTCCCTTGACGCACAAAGACGCAGGTCGTACGGGGGACTGACATTCGTCGTATGCTCGTCGATCGAGCGCAACCAAACGTCAGTCTACCGTCTGACCTGCGTATGCTGTGCGTCCAGCTGGGAGCGTCTTTAATTTCCAAAAACGGTAGGCCGACGCAGGTTAAAAACGCAGGCTAATAACGGCTTTCGTTCGTCGTACGCTCGTCGAGCGCAAGCCAAACGTCAGTCTACCGTCTGATCTGCGTATGCTGTGCGTCCAGGGAGCGTCTGTAATTTCCAAAAACGGTAGGCCGACGCAGGTTAAAAACGCATAGGTGTTAGTCGGCCTTTAGCGGTAGTCCAGTTGAGGACTATGTGTTCTAATATTGCCCTGAACACACAGGGACTATACACTCAACCACAGAGTTTGTTTTAGCACAATAACATTTGATTCAAAAGAGCTTGCGAATGATAATAATGATAGTTTTGAAAATGTGTATAATGTGTATAAGAAAACTATGATGATTATAAACGTGCAATAAAAGTGCAACATTTTTAGGTGCATTATTTCACCGTTTTGGTGAAAACAAATATAACAGTATAAGGTATGGTTTTGCGGAGTGCGTGATGGTTTGAATCTGCGCCTTTGAAGATGTGGATTGCTTGGTTATCCGATTGTGCCACGTACGCTTAACGACCTTAGAATATATAAAAAAATACTTAGGGTGAAGACAGGGAAGGTTCAGAAACATATTATTTCCACAGCATTCTTCATTGTTAAAAACTGCACAGCAATGAAAATAAATGAAGACCGGACATAAAAAGGCATTAAAAAAAAGAAGCGCAAAAGCAAAAACAAAAGCAACACAACAAAGGAATAAAAGGAACAGAATGCACTAAAAATGTGTTTATTTAGAACGGTTTGCAGGATAAAAGTTATATTAAGACTGACTTTGAATCCAATTTTCTCCAACCACACACTCACACACACACACACACACCCAACCACACACATATTTACACATACTCATGTATTAAATTTTCCTCTATTTACATTTTGTGGAAAATTATACCTCAAATTTAATAAACGCATGAANTTTTTTTAAATGACAAAATTTGAGTGAGTGACAATGTATCAGAATAAAAAAGTCAAACTTTTGGTTAAATTTTATGTGTGGAAAATTTTCCTTATACATCGATTCATCGTGTGTACTAATCATGAATCGGAAACGGTCTCAGAAATATTTGAGATACAGGCAGAAAATGTACCATGAATGAAGCTGGGATCTTCTTACATTTATTTCATAGCGCCCTCTCTCGCTACAGCAGGCATTTTTTCGGGTTCCGATCCTTCGGTTATTTGTAAAGTTTTAATTAGACGTTTGTGTACATCTCGAGATATAATTTTGATTTATACGAGCTACTATATTTCACGCACGACGCCATCTTTATCAAATTATCTCATACAGTCCATGCCATAATTAGCAAGTATAAGTACATTGTAATTCAAAACCTGACTTGGTGATGGGACATTAATGATATATCTTCATTATAATGGGGCGCCCTGTTAGATTATGAAAAAAAAAGACGTAAAATGAACTAAAACGGATAAAAACAAATTTGGAGACTTTCTATAGTTCCAACAAAATCCCATGTCTGACACATTCTCTTGTCGAAAACTGAAAATGTGTACCGTCAGTTGTCCTCGGGTACTTGGGCTGAATGCATCAGGCATGTCAGGGGGAATATTGGCATACAAGATTATCTCAAATATATAGGGGCATATATCAAACCTTCGTTAAACGAAATAAGTTATGCAAAATTTTACTACATTCCAAGAAATAATGTGATCAATCATTAAAAGATCTATTCATTTAGTAAAATATGGAGGATGTATGTACTAATACTTTAGCGGTACACAAAAGGAATAATAGGATGGACCACACAGCTCTTCCTGAGGATTAGGATCAATATGCGAGTTTACCAATCGATACACATTCTATGCGTTCTTTATACAAAGTTTGTTCTTGACGACCCAGAAGTTTGCCCGAGGCTTACCCGACATAAGAGCAAGTACATTTAAATCTATTAGTTAATAGACCTATATTTGTATTAATACGTTAAACAGATAGTTGAAAATCTTTGTTTAAAACCATCTCACGACATCGCAAAATAATTTCTTCGGCAGGCTGCAAAACGGGAAGCCTGGCCAGTTGTAATGATGATTCACGCCCTCTAAGTTTCCGGGTTGAAAGGCTAGATGTCTCCGAAAAGGGAACTTGCGGTTGGTTGGGCAGATTACAATAGGCAGGCTACAATTGTTCTTGACGACCCAGTAGCTTGCCCGAGGCTTACCCGAAGCTTGCGCGACATAGCAACACGAACCAAAAATACGACGTAACTTTTGCTGTTTCAAGAAAGTTGCATACATTTGACTCTTTTAGTTAAACATAACCTATGTTTCGAACAGATTGTGTCGAAATCTTGTCTAAAAGCATTTTAGCTTACGACATCGCAGAATAATTTCTTCGGCAGGCTGCAAAATGGGAAGCCTGGCGAGTTGTAATGATGATTCACGCCCTCTATGTTTCCGGGTTGAAAGGCTAGATGTCTCCGAAAAGGGAACTTGCGGTTGTTGGGCAGATTACAATACACAGGCTACAATCCTACACGACAATGACTTACACTCGCATCCCCTTCCTGAACCCGTTTACCACTGAACTCTATTCAATTTATTTCAATTCAATTTCTATTTTTCATCTCCATATGAATGATACATGTACAAAAGCAATACAAAATAATACAATGCAATTTTTCAACAAATCAAGGAAATGTACAAAGCAAATACAAAATACAATCAAAACATTAATGATAATTTGTACATAGATGATTTGATGACATTATTTTGAATGTTTTTTGTGATAATATTATAATATTGCATTTAATGGAAATGGAGGAACATATTAAAACGTCAAAACTTGTAAGATATGCGTCCCTCAGAAAACACAGACATTTTACAGATATGGTTTGATATATTAGAAAAATAAACATAACATTATAAAGCAATTCAATTATTGAGATAAAGCAATTCAAGTATTAAGATAAAGCAATTCAATTAGTAGGCCTAATTCAATTAATATCAACTTAATTCAATTATGACCCCATATATACTTTGTATTTGGGCTATTCGGCTCCAGTAGCCAACAGGCTAAAATTTATTTGCCATGGGAGGAGTTTCCCTGATGAAAATAAATGTTTCTACATAATTATATATCTTTTGAAATAGATGTGTAGGAATGATGTCATACCTATTTGGGAATTTGCTGCTAAATGATTTCATTTAACTCATACCTTGCGAACGTTGGGCATAAAATTTATTTTATATTTATTTATAAATAAATGTCTGGTTATTGATTTTTGTTCGTGTGAACTCTTCGATTATTTTGTTCAGTAGGTTGTAAATTTATCATACTTGTCTTAAAAACGCAATCACGGTGTAATTATCTATCTAGAGCTGATAATTTGTACTCTCATAATTACGACTCAATAATAAAGTCCAATATTCACGTTTTTGCCTCTTATGAGTGCATTAAGCTGTGTGCATTATAAATGCAAGTAAATTTGGTGACGTCATTAAAATACAAGTACTTTTGGACTAACGTCATTAAAATACGAGTACTTTTGTAGTGAACAGATCATTTTGGTGCCTTTTTTTCAAACTCGATTACTCTGTTTTGGTTAACAATATAGCGTTCTACAGTTATGCAGTCTTGTTACATTCCCTCTTAGCTCTCCATAGATATCAAATGTGTCATATTTCAATTTTCCCAATCTATATCTACTTTAACACACGGATAAAGCCTAAAAGATACTATCGCAGAGTATTCTCTTAGCTTAGCACGAAGGAGGAAACTTTGGCTCAAAACACCGTATTTTTTACATACTCGACAACCGTCAAATGCACAGAGGGGCAACTGAATGTTATCCGCCTCGTGTTCCGTTATTCAGTGTCGGTTTACCAAAAATAGAATGGAAGTCAGTGTCGTTTAGAGGGCGTGAAGGGACAGAGACCTCAATGCTGTTTACTATTAAGACCGACTCACACATTTGGGTTTTTAGCCTGCGTCGGCCCAGCGTTTTTGGAAATAAAAAACGCTCCCTGGACGCACAAAGACGCAGGTCGTACGGTGGACTGACGCTCGTCGTGAGCTCGTCGATCGAGCGCAACCAAACGTCAGTCTACCGTCTGATCTGCGTATGCTGTACGTCCAGGGAGCGTCTTTAATTTCCCAAAACGGTAGGCCGACGCAGGTTAAAAACGCATAGGTGTTAGTCGGCCTTTAGCGGTAGTCCAGTTGAGGACTCTGTGTTCTAATAACACCTGCCACTGCATACATCTTTGCCCTGAACAAACACTCAAACGCTCAACAACAGAGTCACATATATACCCATCAGGCGCAATCAGAAGGTTATGTGTGATCAGAAGGATATGTGGGACTCTGTGGTTGAATGTTGTATTGCCTTCGTGTTCAGGGCAAGGATATGTGCAGAGGCAGGTGCTATTAGAACACAGAGTCCTCAACTGGTCTACGACAGCGGCTGTGGAAGAAAATGAAATATTGAACAAAATTCACAATGGTTCTAGCACACACGAAAGACAATAACCCCCATTTTCTGAAATGTAATCACATGAATGATAGGATCTTTTAGCACAAAACAATTGGATCAAAAGAGCTTTGTCAATGATGATAATAATATCAATAATATTACAATGTGTATAAGAAGAAGAAGAATAAGCACCGTACACAATAACACACAAACAAACACACACACATACACATATACACATATCCACACACAAACCCACACACATCGTCAATCACCTATTTCCCTCTATACATTTTGTGGAAAATTATACCTCAAATTTAATAAACGCATGAAGTTCTTTGTCAGTGCTCAGACGGTTATATGATACGCCAGTTCACAAATATCTATGACAAAGTACGTCCATCATCATCCGAAGAAATACGAAACCTATATGGGGAGCGTTTTATATACTATTATACATGATGTACAAAGTTTTGTTTCGTCTCGAAGGAATACACGCTCAGGAATAGTATTCCATACTGTCTAGAAATTATTTCATCACCACTTACTCGGCGCCGCTCGGGTGTATTCATCGCTTTTTATTATATTCTATGATTTTATTGAACAAATCTGTTCACAATGACAGAAAATGACAATACTCGGATGTAGGCAGACCCAAAGGTACAAGATAGTGGTATGGACCCTAGATTTGTGCATATAGGCTAGTCGTGCATATGTATATGGGGCGTGCCATGCACGCACACTGTGGGGGGGGGGGGGGGTCAGAAGAGAGTTTTTGATGATCCTAGTATATGTACATAATTGATGCACAAAGTTTTATTTCGTCTCAAAGAAATAAATGCCCAGGAATGGTATACCAGACTGCCTAGAAATTATTTCATCACCACTTACTCGGCACCGCTCGGGTGTATTCATCGCTTTCATTATATTTTATATGATTTTGTAGAATAAATCAGTTCACAATGACAGAAAATGACAATGCTCGGAAGTGAGTGGACCTGTTAAAGGATGCATACAAGTGGTATGGACCCTTGATATGTATGTGGGCATGCCATGCACGCACATTGCGGGTGGGGGGGGGGCAGAAATAAGGGCTTGAATGGTTTGGTAAAAGTGCTAAAATTACTGATAAGGGCACAATATTTAAGTAATGACTCTTTTTTTCACTTGCCCCTTAATAGGAACACATCGAGAGGGAGGGCGAAAATTTGAAATAACTTGTTTTCGATCCTCCCACCCCTGGTCGTCGCCCGCCCAAGTCCCCCTTTTCTCTCTAACTCATTCCCTCTCTCGTTCTCTCTCTCTCTCTCTCTCTCTCTCTCTCTCTCTCTCTCTGTGTTTATTTCCCCCTATTTCTCTTCCCTTATTCCGTCCCGCCCCGCCCCGCTCCCCTCTCTATTTCTCTTTCTCTCAAAATCTTGGCTTTGCTCCATAAATATCGGGGTACTAAATTTGGTTTCCCCTAACTCTAATGGATTTTTTTTCAACCAGCTCGATTTAGAATAAAAACCATGCTTACTGATTGGGCCCCCAAAAGTAGGTCGATGTGGAAACATTGCATTATACCATTACTTCCCCCTATAGCCCATGAAAGGCTAATCGTCTGGCTTTGTGCTGAAAATAGTCCAAATTTCCCGGCGGGCGGGAACTGTCCGGCGAACTTTTGTCACACGAGCTTGATTTCCATTTGATTATATGGTTGCTCTTATCTTTTGTCACTTTTTGTCAAGAGCATCATTTCATGCGCCATATATTATCCGATATGTGTTGTATCACTCGAAACATCATTTCAACATTCCCTCTAGTGATAATAGTTTGCAGATATCAGTCTGTTAATAAATTTACAAGAAAAGATACCTCAACACAAACATAATTTGTCATAAATAACGTTCTGCGATGGACTTTGCTACAACATTTCTAATTCTTGAGGGAGGAGATGAAATCCTTGAGGTATCAAATTAAAAAGTGATAGTTGGAATTTGGAGTACATCAAACAATTTATGAGAAAATTTCCGGCTCAGTGCTTGTTTTATAAAAAATGACAGATAGGTGATGCCTGAAAAGGTCTAGTTTGTAAGAATTTATACTGATGGAGTGCGTTATGGCGTGGGCTGTAAACAAAACTCATGGACAGTATACGATTTCGATCGTGTTGGTGATCTTGACGCTTTTTATCTTCTTGTTGTTCTGGTCTTTTCTTCTTCTTCTCCCTCTTCTCTCGCACTCCATTTTTCTCCTCCCCTCTCTCTCTCCCTCGTCGGCATGTGGCTTGCGAAACCAGCGCCCCCTCTCGAGGGCAGACCGACGGGAATGTTGTGAGCTTGCTGTCGATGAACAGTTTCAACAATACCGTATTACATGGGCCTCGACAAGATTTTTTTTCTTTTTTGAGGGGGAGGGAGGGGGATAGGGAATTGGGTAATTATTTCGTTATCATTATTTTAATCTATATGAACTTCACACATGCGACAGCAAGGGAGGGGGATATGAGAATAATTCGTCCGTGTTTTCACGAAATGACGGGAGCCAATGGGTGTTGTTTCACGAAGACAAAAAAAATCCCGACATAGCGCCAATCCAACGGGCATCCTGTCGAACAATGTGTTATTTCTATAGAAGGAAACGTTTCAACGAATTTGTAACTCATTTTGTGTAACAATGCCCTCTGGCTCTCGTCACTTCGTGAAAACAGGGACGAATTATGATGTTACTTACTTTTCTTATATGATACGTATCAATACAGTTGCTTATTCATGCCGTGGGCCCACTTTCAACTACAAAAGACGTGGTGTTATATCGGGGAAATCTAACTTAAGGTGTCAAGAAAACACTTAGGTTCAATTGATATCATGGGCTTACTGGCCCACTTAAAAATGCTGAAATTATCGCTTTGTCCTGATATGAATCGCGGTTTTTTCAGCAAGCTCCTTTACAACCATGCTCTAGTGGCTTCCCTTTGCCAACAAACGTAATCATATATCATACCAAGGACTAGTAACATGAAATTAATTGCTATCAATTGTAATTTTTCATATAGTGCATAGTTTCCCATAGAGCTACGATTGATATTCATCGCACGATTCGTCAGTGTTTTACGAACCGGCCTCTAACAACTTGGGCTGCTGCTTGAACACGAAAAAAAAACCGACATAGCGTCAAGTACAATGGCATACCACATACATTCATATCATTTCAATAGCTTTTATTTCAATCGAATAGGCGGGTTTACTAATAGATGCAAATTTTATGCATACCTCTAACACAAAGGTTGTTCTTGACAACCCGAAAGCTTGCCCGAGGCTTGCTCGACATAGCAACAAGTAATGCATGCAAACTGGATTCCAAATATTGTAGTCTTATTGTTATCAACCGGTCTATGGAATACCACGTAACTACGTTTAACGCACATAAATTTGAATATATAAGTAAACTCGCCTATTGCTACAACTGTTTGTTCAACGACCCCTTGCTAGTTCGTAAGCTGGTTCGTAAAATCGTAATCTTTGTGTAACGGGGCCCAGAACAATCTGACAGTGGCGAACACCCAAAATACTTTAAGATGATTTATGATAATATCATATTACACTTTGGCAATGTTATCTACCTCAACAGTCCTAATGGGCATACTCATAAAATAGATAGCAATCGCTCACACCTCGTCATTTTGGCGATATGAACGGTTTCAGGACAACACTGCGCTGCAAAGTGTGTTGGACGAAAAGTCAGCCTAACAAACTTTTGATAAAGTTTTCCATATCTGTTAGGTAAAAAGTTGTCCTCTATAATCTATATATTTTAAACTACCCAACAATTGTATGATATATTACTTAATAAGCAAGTGAAATGGACAATTAGCCAAAATAATGAAATCATTTTTATGCATGACAAATGAGGAAAATATCTACTGTCGTTTGCGTTGACTTTTTGCAGTGTGCATTTTGTTAAAGACTGTGACAGAATTTGTTGTACTTTTATTTTTTATAGCTGCTTTTTCTTTTTAAATTTCTCACAGAAAAATCTGTTTGATATCACCAAACCGTTGATCACATTTTTCCTTATTCTTATTAACTTATTCCGTTATCCATGTATATATAGGGCCAAAATATTAGTGTTTCTTTATCTCTATTCATCCTTCTTTCGAAGCGCTTATGGACTGTCTCCGAGCGAGTGATAAGCGCTATATAAAAAACCGTTCATTATTATTATTATCAATATCTTCTTCTGGCAATTTTTATTTATATAACGGGTGGCAATCCAGTTGTGATCATGACGCTATTGTGAATGCTTGAATGGAAGTTGTTTTTACTTTTTTTCCAATTCCATTGTCCCTTATACTCAAAGTGAATTTGATTTTATTCGTCATAATGCATGAAAAATACAATGACAAGGATATCCCATGAAAGCCGAGGGCTTATTTCCAATGGGGTCCTTTAAGTACAAACAAACACTATTACAAATAAAAGGCAAAAACAAGTAAATAGACATCAAAGCAATAGAAATGATACACATAATATGCTTACTAAAACTTCCAATACACATGAGAATTTACTTAGGGATGAAATATATATATATATATAAAACAAAGTTAATGTACGTAGGAATCATGATTAATGGAGACCCATCACGGACTCAGTTTTTAGATATCTTTTAAGGACAGGTTTGAAGTGAAGAAAATTTTGTACCGATTTGACATAGGTTGGTAAGGAATTCCAAAACAGAATTGCATTGAAATAAAATGAATTTCCGATTTGGCCCGTGCGTTTTGGTAAAACAAAATTTAATTGGCTATGTCTGGTATTGTGTCCATGGACGTTTGACACACGAAGTTATTTGCTTTGTCCGATTTCTTTGTTTCTCCTGCTCAAAGTGGATTGGTATATCCCTTCAGGAGCGCTCAAACCGTTCTGACTAATAGATCATAACTGACAGACTCCAAATATCTTCTGGTCAAATAAAACAATGCCAGGACACAATTTGATCATCAGCAAATGTAATATTTTACTGTATATTGATAGTCTTATTTTAGACGATGACAATGATAAAGAGTTAAAATGGTGTTTTTAACACTTTGACTACTGGAACCGGGAATCCCTACACAAAGTTTATGGGTATTACAGAATTCAGTAGTCAATGGGTTAACCCTTTGACTACTGGAACCGGGAATCCCTACACAAAGTTTATGGGTATAACAGAATTCAGTAGTCAATGGGTTAAATGAAAAGGATTGGGAAAAAGTAGACAACTTCATTCAAGTTTTAACAGTATTGCTTCGAAAACACAAAAGAAAGAAGATTTCCTGTTCATTCACCGACTGGTGTTCATTATTTCTCCGTAGAATTAGAGGGAATATATTTTGTGTGTATATCGAGCTAATGTTAATGCTTGAATGGAAGTTGTTTACTTTGTCCAATTCATTCATCTATTCTGCTCGCAGTGTTTACGGACATGCTGACTCGTCATTCGTCTTGTCAGAGAATGATTTTTTAAAGATTGTTGCTAAAATTGTCTTCTACACTGTGAGAAGAAGCGACGAATAATTTGGACAAAATAAACAACTCTCATTCAAGTATTCGCAATAGCATTCACACACAAAAGTAAATAACTTCCCTGTTTATTCACTGAAAGGTGTGACATCCGTTCGATATTTCCCCGCAGAATAGGAAATAATCGACTTTCTTTTGCCTGTCTCTAGCTATTATGAATGTTCGAATGAAAGATGTTTACTTTGTCCAATTCCTTTGCACCCTCTGTTCACAGCGCGAGTATCTTGGATACATGTCAGGATGAATTGTCACATGCTAGAAAACAAAAACAAAACAAACCAAGTCACATTGCTTGATTATCATTGGAAAAAGATAACTATGAGGTAGTGTTTGTGCGTCACTTTTATTGAGGATTGAAACGCATTTGGTTCATGACAGTGTTGTGTTTTGCTTTTTGTGATATACAGAGTGTGCGAAAAAACTTAACATTTTTTAAATGTCTGTCAAAAAGTCATTTAAATCTATTATCAGACGATATTCACATTTATAGATGCTCCATAACCATAGCTATCATGCGCCACTTACATAATCAATTTTCATTCATGCTTAGGTCAATACCGACTGTCTATATGCGCTCTCAAACAAGTCTTTGCAGCAAATACTCCCAGTCAGAAAAAAATCTCTTAGCCATTGTTTAATGTAATGGTTCGCCTGAATTTCATTCAAGTCTTATTGATTTTTATTGATCTTATTCATATATTTCTTGATTAGAACTGATACTTTTTTCAATCCCTATCAATAACAATGAAAACATCAGATTGATTTCATGGCTTAGTGAATTGTCTTAGAGAAAAAAA
>BQKZ01006200.1:5696-27099 GCA_036244855.1 Temnopleurus reevesii | reverse complement strand
TTGTTCCACTGCTTGATGCTTTGTGGCAGGAATGACATGATTTTTTGTGCAAGGTGATTGATTTTTTTTAGTATAGAGAAAATTAAATCTGAATAAATACTTGTCTACCTTCTTTAGACTTACCAATGAGAAGAACATTATTGAGTTGTTCGACACCATCAATCTTTGAGAGAAGCTGGTTGACTACAGTGTCATGTACACCCGTGCTTCCACTCTGTAGAGACAGGGGAGGAGGGGAGTATATAAAATTAGAAGTACTAGAACAACCGGGATAATGCATTACCATTTGTAAGCAACTCATTTGTATACACTAAAGCCCATTTCCTTAACGAGCAATATACACAGTGGCCACAAATTAATATAATAGTCAGAGGCTAAACTTCTCTAAAAATCATAAAGAGAATGCTTTTTTAATTTGTGAGTTATCTCGCAAAAAAAAACAATTTGAGGTTCTTATTTTCAAATTGCAAAAAAAAATCTACACCATAGATGCACACAACACTTCTTACAACAGCTAAAAAAAGCAAACATTTTTCTTTCTCCTGTATGCTATTCATATAGCCAATATCATTATCAACACCATTCATATCATCATCATCATCACCATCATCATCAAAATCATAATAATTGTCATCACCATCATCATTTTTATTCCTTACCATTGAACCTCTTTGTTTACAGATGGCATCAATTTCATCAAAGATGATTATGTGCAGACCACTGTTATTGCCCATCTACAATAACAAAGAAAAGAAAAAGAATTGAACATTGAGTATTGAACAAAGATAAAACAAAACACATTACAACCTATATAAATAAATTGATGTATGATTGTTAATAATGTAGCTAAATAATCGTTTCCACTAGCATAAGGAATAATATGTAAGAAACGCAGAAGTGAATTTATGACACATTCCTGAATGTAATTCCAATTCAAATACCTCGACAAGTACGGTAAAGCCCCAGTCACATAGGACCCTGGAAGCATCACGATTCACCCCCACTCTTAGTTAATTTACAGTTAACTGCCTTAGAACAACAAGTCGGGTGAATCGAGTTGCTTCCGGGGTCCTATGTGACCGGGGCTTTAGACACAACTTTCAACTAATTAATGGAAATTGTCTGTTTGGCACTCAGAACTGTGATTGCAAACCTAGTATGAAATACACAATGATGATGGAGTAAATCATCCTCAATACTCTAGTCATGTATTAACAGTGGGGTTGTTCTTCTCTATTTTTTTTCATTGCTCATTCTAGCATTTCAAATATGAAATGAATAATTAATTCCAATTCTATGATGCAAATTACAAGTTGAGTTCATAAACAACTTGTGGCTGTAACAATATGGTGAATCAATTCTCATCAATTTCCTTCAGCAAGAAATTTATCCACAAAGCCGCACTCTACCCAGGTGTGCTTGGGGACCGGTACGAGACAGCAGCACATTATCTGATATGATGTGAGCGCCTATTTGGCTGCCTAGATGCTAAGACTTGAATTGCTATCCAGTGACCGGGTAATAATATCGGAAGCACTTTGACCAGTCAAAACTGACCGAAAAGGCGCTATATAAATCCGCAATATTATTATTATTATTATATATAGAATATTGCAAGGATTATACAGACATGGTTTCTTCAATGAGAACAAAAAATGAGAATATGCATTCCTTATACTTAAAGGTTGTTCTTGACGACCCGAAAGCTTGTCAAAGGATTGCCCAACATAGCAACAAGCAATGTATGCCAACTGGATTCAAAGGAGTATAGTTCAATTGTTACTACCCAATTTCAGGAATACCATGTAACTTCGGTCATTGGCAAGAAATATGCATAAATTTGAATTTACTAGTAAACTGGCCTCTTAGATGAATGAGAGGACTCACCTTTTTCTGTTCTTCTTCTGCGGCCAAGAAGAGTTTTCTGATGTTTGCCTCTGACTCTCCAACAAACTTGTTAAGGATTTCAGGACCGTTGATAATCTGAGGTTCTCGGGAATTCAGCATTTTCCCAATCGTTCTCGCCATCAACGTCTTACCAGTACCTGAATAAAAATGATATCAGGCAAGTTATTTTCAAGGAGTAATCTGATCTAATGAACACAATCCACAAATTTCATTAAGAAAATAAGACTGGAAATGGAATGAAAAGCCAATGATCATCTGATAATAACAGTTCAGGTTGTATTCCTCCGGTTTATCTATAATTTTGTGGTGAATTTCAATTTGAATGAAAAGTGTAAAAAAAAAATAGTTCAGGTTGGGTCATTTTCAGAGGGTCGTTCGATCGAGGGCACCCAAACAACTTTTTTTGCTTAACGTTTAATAGTATGCAGAATGATAATCTATCTAGAATCTGTGACCAAATTCTTTATGTTCTTGAAAATACTGGTCACTAATTTAGAGGCATTTGAGAGAGCCATTCCATAAAGCATATCATTCTATTTAATCACATTAAATTGTTTTCCTACTTTTTACTAAAACTTTCAGCATTGCCAAGCTCAAAACTCAGATTTTTACTGAATAAACCTGTCCACAATGATCTATTTCTACATTATCACTATGCTATTCCTTCTTTTTACTCAAACTTTGAGCATCACATATTTTGAGACTTAATTTTGTTTGTGTTGTAACTAGGGCCAATGAGATCATGATCCCCAACCTTGCAACTATATTGCTCTGTAGATTACAGCCCTAGAAGTAGAAATAATATCAATTGATCAATTGAACAAATTCTCACCTGGAGGTCCGAAGAGCAGTATACCTTTCACATGCTGAGCACCTGTTAATAAAATGAATAAAATAGAGAATATTAGAAGAGGATTAAGAGAAATATATAATAATAGCTGAAGAAAAACTAGAGCTTGCATGGTATAGTAAACATTCAAAAAGATTTGCGGTTGCACCATGTGGTGAGGGGTTATCTTTCAAGAAATAGTCCTGAAAAGGACTGAGCAAAAGCTCAAAAAGATAAAAACACGACGTTCCGAGTTTTCAAGTGCTCTTCACTCGTAGGTCCCCTACCAGTGATTCCTTCACCTGAGGACGAGTCAGTTAAATCTGCTCGGAACGTCGTGTTTTTATCTTTTTGAGCTTTTGCTCAGTCCTTTTCAGGACTATTTTTTGAAAGATAACCCCACACCAGATGGTGCAACCGCAAATCTTTTTGAATAATAATAGCTGTTTTAATATACTGTCTGTGGTATTGAAGCCAAGATAGCTTGAAGATAAATAGACCACCTTTCTATCTTTAAACAAAGCATGTACTGTACATAGCGCGGTTTACAAAGCTACTCAAATTTTGTCCACAAAGCTGCACTCTACCCAGGTGTGATAGGGGAATGGTAGAAGACAGCAACACATTTATCTGATTATGTGTGCACCTATATGTATTTGGGTACCTTGATGCTAGGTTTCAATTGCCAACGAGTGACCACGCTAATATCGGAAGCGCTTCAAACAGTTGTAGACGTGATATATCATTATCATTATTCACTCCAGTAGTGGGTTATTTATATGGATCTATTGGTAGCTTTAACTGTGTATTTGTTATGATTGTCCATCAACTCTGGAAGAAATTGGCTTGAGTTTTCAACTTAAAACTTACCAATTTGTTCCACAAACTCTTGAGGAAATACCCTTGAAGCAAAAGCTCTCCTAAAGATATCTGAAAATTCCTATGATGAAAAAAAGGAGGTAAAACCGGGGAAGAAAATGATTAGATCCCCTCTCTATATGAATTATATTTGATACACAATACACTACATATAGTCTAATGTAAAATCAAATTAGTATGAAACATTCTTTAAATTAGTAACTATTTGGGGAACAAGGATAAGTGAGAGGCGTCAAAGCTTCATAATTGGATAGGGTCCTGAAAATGAATTACCCATAATTAAACAAAAAATTACTTTGTGTAGAATTACATGACACATATTAAATATCTTGACCAATATTGAGCCAAAATTAGATAAATAATGTCGGGCAAAGTTAATCGTTGAAATTTGTCCTTACAGGCAACAAAAAAAGCCATAAAACAAGCCATATAAAACAAATTCTCAATCCTTGAAGACTCTGATTAATATACTATAAAATAAATCAAGCTCCAGTTACAGAGATGCCAACCATTCTGAAGTCCATTCTGAAACATGCATGTGGCAAAATTAAAATGTGAGTAATGAAACTTTTCAACACTTACCTTGTCCAATCCACCGATGCCCATCTTCTTGAAGTCCCAATCAGGATTGATAATAGACTGACTTGCTGACTGCCTGTACAGACAAAGAAGAAATATCATTCCAACCATATCTAATAACTACATTTCAATAACAATACCCTTAACAACAGAGTGATAATTGAAATACCCAATCGGGAATGAAACTGGACAGAATTGCTGATTGCCTCTATAGACAAAACAAGATGTCATTCCTACTATTTATATCATATGTTGATTTAATCTTATTTAATTTGATTTGATTTGATTGATTTCCCTTTCAACAGCGAGTCATATCTTAAAGGCAATGGAATTATCTGTGTAAATTTGCAGCTGACTTACAATCAATTGCAACTTTGTAGCAATATCCCTTTTATAGTTAACAATTTTGAAATAAAAATCTTATACAGATATTAAAATGATAGCTAGCTAGCTAGCTAGTTAGTTGACTTACCCCTTTGACCTGCCTGTTAGATTGAGAGCGGATCCCTCTGCTTTTTCAAAAACCACTTGAGTGTTTTGAGTCAGTACACCAATCCTCACTTCCTGTACGGAAAAAATAAATAATAATAATAATAATAATATATGCAATTTATATAGCGCACGTATCCACTCTTATTGCTGAGTGCTCAAGGCGCTTTACATTATTATTACCCTGGCTTTAGCCTGGCAGCCACCAGCGCACTTGGCATTTCAAGGAACAAATATTCCTGCCAGGTACCCATTCACCTCACCTGGGTTGAGTGCAGCACAGTGTGGATAAATTTCTTGCTGAAGGAAATTGACGCTGTGGGTGGGATTTAAACCTACGACCCTCTGGTTGTAAGGCGAGAGTCGTGACCACTACACCACGGCGCCTCCGCGAAAGAGAATACTAATCAGCATGAAGAAAGTAGATCAAAATTTCAATCTACATTTGAGAAATCAAAAAGCTAAAATGAGTCACAATTATCATTAGTGTCTTCTGAGAGAATCTGAGAAAACATTTCATATAATTGTAAGGCCATTTCCCTTCTATATGTGCATTGAATGACTTTGAGTAATATGCCTCCTCAAATCTATCAAACCCAACATATCGGCAATTTTATTCATGGGTACGTGAAAATTATGCATGCTTTAAAATGCCTTTCAACAACAACAAAAAATCTATGGTTTGAAAGAGGTTCATCATGGTGAAGAATAATTGAAGAGAGTTTATCACTTGTCTTACTATGTGCAAACGTAGAACGTAAGTAGAATGACATTTCAACTGCTCTGTAATGCTAGCCTTCATCAGACTATAATGAGCATAAACCACACTGCCCATGCCTATATTGCCGCTTGAGTGGCCCGGCGCGATTGGGCAAACGCTTATGTTCCTAGCGCCATGATTGGTTGTTGCGGTTGACCAATAGAAAAAATTATTTAGAAATTCATTGCAAAATTTCTAGAGTCTATATACACCTGTTACCTTAGCTATCCTCTCATTTCAACTTGGTCTAAGCACTTTGGGGATAATATTATGATGGACATTTTGCTATTTCAGTCGTTCATGTCATCATTTCTTATATCAAACAATGGCTCTCATACCTTTTGTCTCTTAGCCGATGGTTTTCCTCCCTTCAGAATAGCAGGATCAAGAACTAAAAATGAAAAAAGAAGGGTATACCAGATAATGAATAAATAATATTCTTAAGATAATGCCTTTAATCTTGAGCATGATTAAAAACTAAAAATTGAAACTTTCAAGCTACAAATTATGAACACAAATAAGATGAATTTTGTGAGAAAACATAGAAAGCATGAAACATACTGATATATCTGAAAAATGTGCTGCAATTTAAAAAGATCGAGTGTACACAACTTTCCATTACATGAACCCATTCCCTTCTCCCTCTCTCTTTTTATATGACCGTAATTGTCACCACCTGACCATTTTTTAACCATTCTAAGGGGGTGTTGCTCAAAATCAACTGCAGATCAACTGCAACTTTACAAATTGTAAAGCGCATTTTCATTTGCACGCGAATTGCACATTTAACAAGACGCGCATGAAACAATGATTTTGATAGGCGCGTCCCGATCAACTGCAACTTGTGATCAATTGAAACTTTTGAGCAACACCTCCTAAGACCGGACTAATATGCAGAACTTGCTACCAAAATTTTGTGCATTTGAACAAATATTTTTGTCTGGCCATTACACATGTCAATCTTCTGATAATGGCAGTGTTCTGCATATTGCAAAATTGGGAACATGCTTTGGGGTAATTTATAATAATAATAATAATAATAATAATACTGAACTGCCATTTACAAAACTCTATGCGATTCACATTATATTAGCATCACCTAAACTCAATTGCATTGATATCGTGTAAACAAATATGTCTTCAGCTTGCGCTTGAACAATTCAAGAGAGGTCAATGATTGAATTTCATGTGTTTGTATCGTGATAGATATTTGTGCATCCAAAAACATGCTGGCTGCAGGTTGGCCTTAGACTAGCCTAAAATTTCTTGTAAGTGGTCTAGTTCTTATCTACTTTACTTTCGACAGACTTGACCACTAGCCCCATCAGTTTCTTGTTAAAGAATGTACAGACAAGCTGCTGTTCAACTGTGAATGACACATTATCAAATGCTCCATGGAAATCTTGTCCTCCCTACCCCAACACCTCATTCTACCTCATTTAATTTCCATCTCTCTTCATCTGATACAATCCCAACTGATACTTACTTTCGACAGACTTGACCACTAGCCCATCAGTTTCTTGTTATAGAATGTACAGACAAGCTGCTGTTCTACTGTGAATGACACACGATCAAACACCCATGGAAATCTAGACCTTCTCCCTACCCACCACCTCTGTCTACCTCATTTGATTTCCATCTCTCTTCATCTGATACAATCCCAACTGAAACTTACTTTCCACAGACTTGACCACTAGTCCCATCCGTTTCTTGTTATAGAATGTACAGACAAGCTGCTGCTCTACAGTAAATGACACACGATCCCACGCCCAGGGAAATCTTGTCCTCCTCCCTACCCACCCCCCAACAACCCTCTACTTTATTTAATTTTTATCCCTCTTCATCTGGTCCCATACCAACTGATACTTACTTTCGACAGACTTGACCACTAGCCCCATCAGTTTCTTGTTATAGAATGTACAGACAAGCTGCTGCTCTACAGTGAATGACACACGATCAAATGCTCCGAGGAAGTCCTGAGCCATCTTGTCCGAGTCGAAAGCTTCATTTGTGATGCTGTAGAACAAAAGAACATTATGGAAGATTATGTACTGGTACATGGATACAATGATGACTAAATTGCCCTTCACTTTATTTCTAACAACTGATATCAAATGATATTACCCAATGATGAAAATTCATAAAAAATAAGAATTTTCCAAGCTTCCAATGCAAATTTAAAAAAATATATATATATTTATAAGCGCTAAAATAAAAGTAATTACATTGCAAATGTGAGTAAAAGATGAAACAAACTGAAGGCCATTTTATGAGAATACATGTATCTCTGTTGTAATTGAAGGGCTTTTTAGCTTAAGCTATAAAGATTTAACCTTATCACCAGAAATCAAAGGAGTCAAATAAAAAACTCCTGCCAAGAAATCTAAGAATGTATAATACACTGTGAAAGAGCAAAGCCATGGCCTTCAACTACAGCTATTTACAATAAGACATACATATAAGACAAACAATGCTGCTCTCCTGACACACAACTCTATATGTAAGATGTACTTCTGAGATTCCTCAGGATAATATACAGGCAAACTAAAAAATTAATGAAGTGTAAAATGTTCTTTGGTAAAAGCTTTTCTGATTAAATAGATTTGGATTGGCTGCCATGTGACAAAAAAGCTGCAAACAGTTGCAGATTACTTCTGCAAACAGGTTTTATATGCATCATTCTGCATCATTCTGCCACCTACTGGTATAAACTAATAGGAAAATATAATCTGAAACAATTAACGGAGCAAATTTCTATGCTCTCTCTGGTAAAAGGTCAAAGATTTGTACAATTTTTAATGACTTTAAAAATAAATCTCATGCAGTACACTAATTGTCACATGGGAAAAATAGCAACTAGGAGATTCTCACCTTTTCTTTTGCAAGAAATCCACCTCTACTGTGATTGAGCTCAAGTACTGAGAGTTTGGATCAAACCTGTATGGTGCGGCTGAAAGAAAGAAAAGGATATTCTTTAGTACACATGCTAAGTTTAATCACTATGACTAAGAATAAGATTGTCACTCATAGAAATATACATTTATTGTATCATTGATATAACACCTCTGTCTGCTCTTCATCCAGACATTCCTTCTCCATGCCCTGCTCTTTCTCTCTCTCCTGCTCCCTATGCCACCTCCTCTCATTCTCCTCTCTCTCCTCCCTCTTCTCCCCTGCATCTCCAGCTCTTCTTCCTCCTCTCCTACTACTCATCCTTCTTCCACCTCCTCCTTCCTTCTCCTCCTATGCCTATTCCAACTTCTACTTTACAAGCATCCGGTCTCTCTTCTCCTAATCCCTTTCTCGCATCCTCCCACCTTTCCGCTCCTCTTCATCCCCTCCTCCTTCTCCTCCTCCTTAATCTTTTTCATCTTCTCCTCTTTCTCCTCCACCTTGTACATTTTCATCATTTTTTTTTAACACAATCTCTTTTCCCCTACTTTGCAATTCGCATCAGAAAAGAATGCAGCATTCTGCATGCCTCTCAGAAAGAGCACTGCCTCAGCAGGCTTCTATTAGAAAATCAGCAGAGACTGAACTAATCAAACATTAATTCTTTTCATGAAGACTTCATATTCATTTTGCATCAAGGGTAAATTGGCAAGGAAACATTAATGAATACGGAAACATCAATGAATATGGAAACATCAATGAATACATTTAATGGTCTAGAAATATTTTCTCTAAAGATCAAAATGAATTTTAAAAAACCTATAGCCATATTGGAGTATAACACATAATGGGTACTTATAGGCTTATTTGTATCCTAATATGCATGTCTCAACTAGGCACAACATCATCATTACATACATGTACTTGACTATTTTTTTTTGTTTTGGCAGAAGACTGCATGCATACCATTATTTACTGGGCATGAACTTTATCATATCAAAATTCTAATGCATTATGCTATCTTGCTGCATACCTTTCGTGCTTTCATGTATGAACAAAGACCACAAACAGTATCGCCCGAAATAAAGGTAACAGTGTCGCACCATATCCACGAGAAAGGCATTAGTGAGACATGGTGGGAATCTCTTACCTTTATTTCCATTCATTCTGAATGTGTCTGCTCTTTATTGAATATATAGAAAAATTACGTTAAGTAATCACCCAATCCATCTTTCAAGAGCAATATTGCAGAAATCTACATTCAAACATCATTTTTTTTTTGTTAGTTGTGAGTCTTTTTGAGAATAATGATCTTAGATTTGTACCATGTCGCATTAATGAGAGACCCCTTGTAATATTGTAAAATGAAAAATATTTTTTGTTTTTTAGTTTTCAGTTATCTTAATTTCCAAACATAAACACCTAATTTATTAACCCTACATGTATACGATAATGTCAAATATATTGACATATATATCTAAATAATGCTACAAAATATTATTGAAAAAGTGATAATGGATAAATATCAACAGGAAATCAATTAGCATTGAGCTGACATCCGATCTGCTTGTAGAGATAAAAGCTTAGCTTAATTTGTATTCAACAGCTCCAGATTCTAAAAGCAGACCATTATGCACAGAGAGAGCGATCATAGGCTCTAGCTGCAATTTGCCAATTTGCTTTACAGATCACCAACCAAGTGAGAACAATTTGAAAGGAGCACGTAGACAAGAGAGTGTCCATACTGTGAACATCTGATCACTTTATTTTCAATTTATGGATTGAATTTCAATGGTAAAAAAAAAAAATTGTATCAATTTCGGTCATTCGTAAAATTTTGTTACTAAGTTTAGTAATGAAATTTAGGCAAGTCATTGAAACATGTTTATACATATTGTGTAAACAGGTTTCAATGATTATTTTTATAGAGTTGCAAGCTACATTTAATGTATGATTTTCAGAAATATTACTAAATACAAATTATGTACCCCATTGTATCAAGTGATGTTGAAATGAGCTTTTAATATGCACTTTACTGTATTTTTTTGTCTGTATCTATTCATTTTTTGCAGCATCTGTGCATTTCTTGATCTTGTACAGTATGTGATAATTTCCCATTTGATTTTAATTCCAAATGAATTAATGTAGCAGTACTATCTGCATAAGATATGAACACAGTAGGAGTCTATCTAACTGTACGACAATTAAATTGGCGCGAGGGAAAGAGAAGCAGAGGAGCACCAGGAATTTTTTCTCTTTTTATTTTTTTTGGGGGGTAGGGGGTTATATGTTCACAAAGGTGCAGTCAAACCAGCGTAATTCATCCTTGATTTTTATCTGAAGAAATGAACATGTAAATGTAGGCCCTGCTGGAACCAGGCTGTCCAATTTTGTTTTCAAAGTACTGGTCAAACAAATCATATAAATGTAAAATACTGAACACTGGTACCACTTTACATTTGTAAGTGTGAATGAAGCTTTAACCCGGTACTTAACCTGGGTGTGAGAAAGTAATCAGAATTGAGGATTATGAACGATGTAGTGTCGCTACTCTGAAATGCCAGATACCCTCGATTGAGAGTGCATGCTAATGTAATGGGTCGGCAGAGTGCTGTATTGTTATTATCATTCTATCAAGTTAAAGCTCTGGACATTGGGATTCGCGGTAGGATTACTGGGTCTAATTTATTGTTCTGAATATCAATCAAATATTAAACAGGCAGAAAAATATTCTGACTTGCATTGTACATTGTATGAATAGTCAAACCTGTCTATAGTGGCCATCCTAGGGAAACATAAAAAGTAGCCATCGTAGACAGGTGGCCTCTATAGACAGGTTCTATGACACATTTTTTTTTATCTGGAGGGAACCAATTTAGATGGCCACTGAAGACAGCTGACCATTATAGACAGGTGGCCACTATAGACAGGTTTGACTGGTACCCCCTCATGGGCTCCTCGAGTTGGCAACCTAAAGGCAAAAATTTTACCTTTTTTCAAGCATAATATGTAAATTTGAAATACAATATAGATCAAATTTTATTAGAATCATGGACAAAATGAATGAAGAGTTCTCCATTTGACATCATAGATTACGCCAAAGTTGCCAATTTAAAGAAGCCCATTAGTGGGTGAAATATAAATTTTGAATGGGTTATCTGATTTTGCTCAACTTATCACAGTTTGCTCATCTCATTTTCTTCATTCATTGACATCAATGTCGGGGTGACATTCCCCTTTAATCCGAGTGTAAGAAAGTGGGTACAGTGCGATAAGAATTGAGGATGAATGATGCAATGATAAACACGCATCCTCAATTGAGACTGCATGCTCACATAATGGAAAAATCGCCTGAGGGGTGTCGAAGAAAAGGTCATCGTCAAATCTTATAAACAAGGAGGATGGATGGACATTTATTATATCACAATTCAGAGGCGCTGAAGGGAACGTAAATTTCACCAATGAAGTAGTGCGCATGAATAAACACTGGGAAGACATCGAGGTCATTAGACGAATCATGATTGCATAATTGACCACATGTTAGATGTTACCACATCTAAGGCCCGTAACATGACAGAGATAAATTGAAAATAAATCACATGTCTCTGGTAAATGTTTTTGCCAAAGACTTACGATTAATATTTCTCGTAAAATAATTGTTTCAAGTACGTCTTGTTAGAAGTGTAAACAGTGCACAAATGAAAATGAGTGGTTCAATTTGCATCTAATTTGCAATTGATAATGACTTCCTAGCCGCATCCAGTTTGAAAAATGCTTCAAGCACTTTTCAATACCCTTGCTGTGATAAGAGAGGTTGGGCTATATCACATACATTAAATGCAAAAATACATTGCGTTGCCACACATTATGATTTTTTTTATCAAAAAAGATATTGAATCAAGCTATCTGACCTATGTTATTATATTGAAATTAACAACAACAAAAAACAGCAAAGAATGCAACAGTAGAAAGTTATATCAGAGGCAATATCATGGTAGCTTTTTGGGGGAGCACTAAACTGTGATTTTGAATATTTTCACAGCCTATTTCATGTACACTATCAACTATTTGGGTAGCATATTTATGACCTGGCTGTTGGGAATTTTTTTAAACAAAAACAATTTTTAAAAATGCCTTTAACTTTGAATGGTACATGTATGTAAGTGGTTATTCCCTCTTGTCTGTATGGCAATGCATTCATACCTATTGAAATATGTGGGGGGGGGGGGTAATGTGCAATTAATGTGCAAATCTATTTGAAGCTGTACATGCATACAATATATTCTCAAAAGGGCTGATATCAATGGTAATGACACTAATTGTTCGCATTGTATCAGAGAATAAGGCTTTGAAAAGCACGACCTATTTTTAATTTTGAAAGCCTAAAGATTTCTTTCTATGATTAAGTACCGGTACATTTTATTAGAGGAAATGAAAAGTAATGACAAGGGAAGTAGGAACAGAAAGGAAGCAGAATGAAGGAGCAGGAAGTGGCAGACTTTCATCCATAATTGCTATGTTCCAAATCAAATACATGATACTATGCAGTTTATTATCATTTGTTCGTTACCGCAGTATGTTCATATCCGCATAAGATGACAATGGTATTCTTTTTCAGATTTTTTTGGCTCCCTTTGGCTCCAACCTGTGGACTAACTTTATAATTGCAATGCGCCAGAATGACACACTTTACCAATAAAAATATGAATTTCTTTGCCCACTTTTCCACAGAGGCATGAACTGATTAGAATATTTCTCCTTCTCTCCATTAATTCTCTTTCAGTGTATACATCTGTCTCTCTGTCTCTCCCTGTCTCTCTCTCCCTCTCCGTCTCTGTCTCTCCCCGTCTCTCTCTCCCTCTCCGTCTCTGTCTCTCTCTTTCTCTTTATCATTCATTCATTGATACATTCTTCATTGTACATGTCTATCATCCAATCACCTTCAGTTTCCAATTCTCACAATTCATTTGGAATATTCTTTACTTTCAATCCATAAATTAACATCCATAAATCTCTTTCAGTCTTAATTCACTATTTCAATTACATATAAAAAATGTATTTTCTCAACAAATCATGAACATTTACATCACCCAATAGGCTAGTTTACCAGTAACAAATTTATGCATGTTTCTTGCGAACGAACATAGTTAGGTGATATTCCTTAATCCAATTAGTAATGATTGAACTACAATTTACTTGGAATTCAGAGTGCATTCATTACGCAAAACAAGCCTCTGCACAGCTTTTGGGTTGTCAACAACAAGCTTTACGTCTATCGAACGCATAAAATATGCATCTATAAACTATAAACCCACCTATCATTAGAAATCATGAAACTCTTGTGGTGCTAATCTATAATTTGGTATTATTCAGAATACTTCTATTGCAAATGGATATTACACAAAATCAAACTTCCAAGATATAGTGCAGGACAGAGTTCTTTGGCTATATGTATCTGCTATCACTGTAAAGCTCAGAATAATGGATATGGAATAGTGATCCCATTGTTCTCAGCTTCATGGTGATAGCAGGTAACCAAGTTATTTTGACTTCCATTGTATATTGCAAGCATGTAAAAAATTCTTTAAAAAATGAATGCTGTAGGAGCTTACCTTGGATGGGTTGGTCGATCGATATTCTGGCCCATTTTCTCTGTGTAATATAAAAGGAATTTGAAAGGAAAATGGATTTAAGTTCGGATGCTGACAAGGTAACATATTTCAAAGCTCTCAGAGACAAGTGCATACAAATAATGACAGCTTTCCAAACATTAGTCTTGCAAGAAATTCATCCGCAAAGCTGCACTCTACCCAGGTGTGATTGTGGACCAGTAGAAGACAGCAACACATTCTCTGGTTATGTGTGCAACATATATGTGGTTGTGCCTCTATAAGGCTTGAATTGCCATCCAGTGACCAGGTAATAACATCGGAAACGCTTTGAGCAGTGGTTGACATAAGGTGATATAATCCAAAAATGTTATTATCTCACAAAAAAATTACACTTTCTATTCGGACAATTAAATAGGTTTAAATGTAAACATACACGATGATGAAAATTACGTGTTACACCAAAATCCAACTTACAAAGGATGGTATAAAACAGAGCTGCACATAACGTGCAATGTAGTTTGCATGATACATGTTAATAATCCACGTTAAGATACTGTAAAAGTTAAAAGGATACATAAATTATAGCAAATATACTGAATTTCAGACCTTTTCACATGTTAGTATAAAGTTATTTATACATTTTGAAGGATTATTGCACATAAATCTATGGGCATTCTAATTATATGAGTAAAATATTAGTTATTTCATGGTCGCAAAAATATAGCCCTAGCAAAAAATTTCAGGTTATTCAGAACATGTACAGTATTAGTTTGCATACGTACAGACATAATTGTTAAATGAAAATACACAAATTCTGTATGCACATGTGTTTATATTTGTCATTTCTAAGACTGATAAAAAAAATCAATTTCACTAATGGCTTTCATGAAGGGCTACACATCCCACTGGGCATTATTTCATCTGGCAGGGCTAAAGAGGTCGTATACCTTCATACTCGTAAACACTTCCCCCAAAGAAGAGGTACATACAGGTTTTACTGTATGTGTATACTATACATGCACAGGCCAATAAATCCATCCCAATTATAATTTCATTGGTGCATCTCCTGACTGTCAACATACACCATAGTCTATCGTCAAGTCTTATTACCAAAGGAGGAAACATTCAATGTGAAATATACATGTACAGCATGACTGATGCTAATGTGGAATGCTGTTCCTTCAGAATTTTGTTATTGTTTTAATACACAAAATACAGCAACAGCTACATTTTCACATAGAGCTGTGGACATGGACATGTACATACATGTATGTATGTAGTACTAGTATACAATGTTAATCCAGGTCAAATTTCACAGATCAATAACTTATTTTATATCATGGCTGCCAGTTTTGATTAAAACAGAATACATTTTGTCTGTATGTGCCAACCTCTGATAAGCTATTAAAATACAGTGTAAAATCAATACCCTTCATTACCCTTCATTTAACTCAGATATTATTGACCATTTTTCTTATAACTCAAATAAATCTTGCTGTCGTAAATATCTAAGTATTAAATGTAATTTCAAGAAATACATATTGATGTAATTTCTATTGCATAATATACCAGACTACAAGACAAGAGTACAATGTCAATTTACATACTTGTGAAAGAGAATTGTGCAAAGAAATAAAAAATAATTTAAAAAATCATTTTCACATCTGACTACATGTACCTGTACTACAGGTACAGTGCAACAATACTATACTGTATGTGCACAACCCTAGTGTCATTATGCCAAACACACACTCATGATCAATTTAATTTCATCCTAAAGTCAGCGGAGGCACACTGGCTGGAAGAGAGAGAATGAGAGACTGGGAGAGGGAGGGGAGAGAGTGGGAGAGGGAAATGGAGAGTGGAGAGGGAGAGGGAGAGGGAGAGAAAAGGAAGAGAAAGGGGGTGAGAGTGGAAGAGTCGGAGAGGGAGAGTGGGAGAGGGAGAGAAGGGCAAGGGAGGGAGAGGGAGAGAAAATATGGGGAAAGGGAAGGAAGAGGAAAAGAGGGAGAGGGAAGGGGGATGGAGAGGGAAAGGGGAGTGAGAGTGATATGGGGAAAGTGAGAGGGAGAATAAGAGGGAGAGAGGGAGGGAAGGAGAGACAGAGGGATATGGGGAGAGAAAGAGAAGAGGGAAAGGAGGCAGAAAGAGAGGCAGGAGAAGAGACACGGGGAAAAAGGGGGTGAAAAAAGGGGTGAAAAAGGGGGAGAGTAGGAGAGGGAGACTGAGAGAAAGGTAGGCAGGAGAGGGAGAAGAGGAAGAGAGAGAGGAAGAAGAGGGAGAGAGGGACATAGAGAGAGAAGGGGAGAGTGACAGAGAGGAAGACAGAGTGTGAGAGGGAGAGAGTGAGAGGGGGAGAGAGAGGAGAGGAAGCGGGAGAGAAAGAAGGAGAGGGAGAAATGGATAGAGAGTGGACCTGGAGAGAAGACTTAGGAGAGTGAACAGGAGAGGGAGAGGTTTAGAGAGAGCCTAACATCTCGTCCCGGGGCATGAATAGGTTTGACATAATGCAAATTGAAAATTGATTCCTTATACGCTATACATCCTGGGCGGATTGGATCCCTTGCTAAGAAAAGCATGCAATCAAAACTGATGTTTTTGTACATGTATGATGTTGAATGAGGAAATTCAAGGCTAACTTATTCATTACAGTATGGACAGGAAGAAAGTTTACAGTCGGTATGTCCCACCATGTCCCACTAACGTATGCATTTTCGTGGGACATGGTGAGAATCTGTTAACTTTATCTCTGCCAATGCTGTATTTACACACATAGTTTGTCTCATTCAAGGGACTATAATTACACAATCCAGCTATTTGCACTTGCTCTGCATCATAATTGCATTATAATGAGACCGTAAAATGTACATGCACATGTAGGTCAGTCTGGCACAAGAGCTTCGGATCTCAATTTCGCACTCAATGCATGAATATGTGCAGTGGCATACTGTGCATACTTTATATTATATTATGTATATTGGTCAATCCAGTTCCCGGACACTTTCAAATTTCATAATGAATAAATTTGTCATCATATTTCAGCAATGACATCATGAAAATAACTGAAATGTTTTTAGATCCCATCATCATTCCAAACAATCCATATTTGCTATATTCACTGCGCGCATGCGCGCATTTTTCTGTAGGTGCGCGATTTCAATACGCGATTTCAAATGCATCCGTTATACTATACATGTGTCTACATGAACAACGTTTATTACGTTAACATATGAATTATGTTGAAAAGTTGAATATATATGCTGTTTAACAGCTGACTGATCTAAAAAAAAAGCTTTTAAAATAAAAGTTAAAATTTCTGTCAACCATTAAAGGGAAAATGTAGATGTACATGTACACAATGCCTCTGGGTGAAATAAATGCAATTCTTTCGGAACCACTCCAATGCAATCAATTAGTATAATTGGTTCTTCATCAATTTGAATGTCCATTAGCAAAGCAAATCACACACTGCAGAAGCTCTATATAAAACACAAATTGTACATGTACACTGTACACAAGTAATTTAAGCTATGGAGTTCAATGTATAAATGTCATAGAACACATAAAGCTTGTCAAGTTACTATTTCAAGGTATTTTCTCCACTCCAGATATATTTAAAAAATTAATACTAATAAAAGAATGCAATGTACCAATGTAAGAATTAAAAAAGAGAACCTTTTTTGCCCTTTCACAATTTTGAGAACAAAATAATATAACCAATGCTCTGTTTTGTCGATAATAATAATGATAATAATAGATACAATTCATATAGCGCACATATCCACTCTGCTGAGTGCTCAAGGCGCTTGGCATTATAATTACCCTGGCTTTAGCCCGGCGTACACCAGCGCACATGGCATTTCAAGGAATAAATATTCCTACCAGGTACCCATCCACCTCACCTGGGTGAAGTGCAGCACAATGTGAAAGAATTTCTTGCTGAAGGAAATAAACGCCATAGGTGGGAGTCGAACCTACGACCCTCTAGTTGAAAGGCAAGAGTCTGAACCACTACACTACGGCGCCTTCACGGATTAAAGTTTACACATCAAGCAGAGCACATATGTTATTGTACATCACTCTGGACCACATATCATTCTACAATAACATTATAACTGTGAGCAGGAGGGACAGAGAAATTAAACAAAACAAACAACTTTCATTCAAGCATTCACAATAGCTCTATACACACCGAAGAATGTGGTTTACCTATAATAAAATGAATGAACATGTTTATAGATAGATAGATAGATAGATAGATAAATGGTTTGATTACAAATCGTTGCAGCTAATAGCTGAATTATGATTTCAATATACAGAGTAAAACATAAATAATAATTTGAAGATTAAAAACCTCTTGACATTCGAGAGAAAATTGCAGGTGCAGCTGCTCTGACAGCGCCCTCTTTATTATTTCTCCTCAGAATAAGAGGGATGGAAAATTCTTTTTTGTTTCTCTAGAGCTTGAATGCTTGAATGAAAGATGCATTCTTTGTCCAATTTATTTGCCCCTTCTGCTGTGCATGATATTGCAATATTCAGAACATTGTCTATATCAACTTGCAGTGGACAATCATTGAACTACAGATTTTTATTGCATCTTAACCCTATTCCAACTGGGGGGGGGGGGGGCAATTTGACCCCCCCCTCGACAAATTTTGTGATCGCTCCGCCGCGCAAAATTTTTTCACTGCAAGACTCGCTGACTTTTTTCTTTCAAATCTTGCGCAACTTTCAAGACTATTTTCGCGAAAATCGGGCGTATGGTTATGTCGCCGCGCCACTTTTTGTACATGCATGTCAGACCAAAAATCGCTCAAAAACGTGATTTTGTGTACAAAGTCAATGTAAATTGGGATTTCAGTCTGAATTCATAAAGATGTAGTTATTTTCAATTTTATGGGTTGTAATTAATTCATTTTAGCATAAATATGCTTCAAAAATGTTCTGCAATAAATTTCATCCAAAAAACAATAGAAAACAAAAGGTCAAAAAATCATAGAAATACATAGGAAATTCATAAAACAATAAAAAACATAAGAAATATCTTGTCACACCAAATTTTTTTCCAAGTAGTATTGTGAGGAATAATATGGAGAATATTCATACCAAAAATGAGCTTTCTAGGAGCGTCAATGAGTGAAATAGAACAGAAAATAAGATTTCATGCATAAATTTGCATAATTAATTAATTAAAAATAGAAATCATAAATTTTCAGAAAATCAAACTATACAGTCATGTAGTTTACACTCTACACTATGTGCGTGCAAAATTTTGTGGCGATCGCGCGATCCACGGCAGAGATCTGAAGGGGGGGTCAAATTGACCTCCCCCCCAGTATAAACTTGGTCTGAAAAAGCCCAGTTAAAAAAATAGGGTTAAGGCCACCGCACACTACACAATTTTTAGTCTTAAGACCTTAAGACCGGGGGTTTGACGTCACCATTTAACTGGTCGGAGGCAAAATATCCGACCTTAAGACCGAGGTGTTAAGGTTTTAGCATGTTGAATCTTTTTAAGGTCTCATGCCACCTCTACCAGCTCAGCAGCTCCATCACACACGCACAGCCTCCCACTAGACACACAACAGCATCACTCGAAAATTACTCATTAAAACATTGATGTTTTGTTATTTTATAATAAATCCATTATGATTAGCTGAAATCATAAATGTAATTTCTTAATTTTCGATGACACTGTCAAATATGACAAATTTAGAAGGAAAATCCAAGATTTAACGTTAAAATTCCGACCTCTCGCGCTGCGTGTTGCGATGGGAAACAAGCGCGTAACTTTTGAGCTATTGATTAAGATATCGGTATCGGCTCTTCGGTCTTAAGATCTTTGGTCGCGTAGTGTGCGATGTCAGGTCGCAAGGTTTGGTCGCAAGGTCTTTGGGTCCTACGACTAAAAGTCGTGTAGTGTTTACTACAACATGTACTGCATGTACATAGGGTTACACTATAACTATCATTTATCAAGATTGAATAACAATTTACTAACCTCATGCATAAAGTAAAATGTAAAGATAAAAGAACACAGGGGAACATGACAAACTAGACAAATCCTCGAAATTGGTCAAAATTAATGCCCCCGCCATCATGTGATTAGAAAGATATTTCCCCTTTTAGACCGCCAAGATAAAAAATCACCAATTATTTTGGGTGATTTTTTATAATTTTGGGGTGCCCTGTGACCTTTGAACCCCTGAACCTAAAATCTAATCAATCCATCCTTTCTTGATACTTATGCCAGGTTTGGATGAAACCTGTTAAATTGTTCCAATTTTATTACAGTAATTAGCTATTTGGGTTATTTTAGGCAATTTTTTCCAATTTTCCCAAGCTTTTTAGCCCTGTACCATTTGACCTTTGACCCCCCTGAACCCAAAATCTAGCCAATTCATCCCCACATGCTTATATATACCTGACCCACATTTGGTTAATATTCTGAAGTTATTGTGGTAATGAGTTCCAAATGGAATGATGGACTAACCCAAAATATAATGCCTCCGGCACCACCTTATGGTGACAGAGGCATAATGATATGTATGACCTACAGAGACTTGTATAAATCAAGGATATTTCCTGGCTCAAATGTTGATGTTTGTAATTCTAACTTAAAAAATACTGTTTTATATCTATCTTCATTCATTTCAAATAATAAAATGTTATAATCCCTCTAAAGACCAATGCAGCGTTCCAGAAACCATCTCATCCAATACAAAGAAGTCTAAACCAATACATGAATTCACAAATCCCATGCACATAACTTGCAAACAAATTAAAACACGTTTTGCGTAATGAAAGGATCATTGAGGACGCCTTGTATAATCAAGGTGTGTGCTCGATTGCGCATCACAATGCTTTGGGATGTATAGGACATCTTGTACAATCAATGAAGATATAAGGAAGGTCTATTCTTTAATGATTCCTAATCTGTCACTTAAAAGAAATATAGGTCTAAAATTTAGTGATTCAATAGAATTAACCATCACCAAATGGAACTGGGCAGTCCCTGCACAAAGTCTATGGAAATTACATAATTCAGTAGTCAAAGGGTTATCTTACCTGGGGCAAACTGAATCCCATTTCCCCAGGCTTGAGGTCCGGATGTGCGATGGTAGCAAAGACGTAGCTTGGTCCTTGCACCGCCTGTACTTGCACATAGCTGGAGTAAGATAGGAAAACACAAATATAAAGTTCTGACGTCTGGGGACACCTAGAAATCATGCTCATCAGTACAGTAAACTGATATTGGTACTTAAAGGGGAACTACACTTTGACATTAAAGCCCAAGTACAGTTTTGGTAAAAGCCAATATTTTTATCGCCAAAGTTTGTCTTCAAATCTACTTAAAAAGAAACATGATATCATGAACATGTTGTACAAAAGATTGTACGAAAAATTAACAAGTTTTGGAAAAGTTATAACCTAAAGTGTGGAAAATATTTT
>BQKZ01006197.1:25188-37356 GCA_036244855.1 Temnopleurus reevesii | reverse complement strand
TGAGGACTGAGTGGTTTGATAGCACCCACCCCTGCATATTCACTTACACTGTACACACAGGGACTGCACTCCACTCAACCATAGAGTCCTTACATTACCCTCTAATCTGTATACCCCTCTGATCGCGCCTCCCCACTCAGTCCAGTGCAATACTTTCACTGCTTTGAAAAAGCAAAGCATCAATCACAATGTCTTCCAATTTCTTGCCTCCTGATTGGTCCATCACCCGAGGGGGTGGGATGAGAGGCGGGCTTTCCACTTGGTCACCTCTCCTGGATGGCTAGTCTTACATGTAAACTCTTTTTTGTCATGAACACTACTTTCCCTTAAAGATTAGAATATTTTCATTGATTTTTACAAAATAGTGAAAAAACGTGAATATAATGCTATTTCATGAATTGCCAATTCCTCAATTTTTTAAGTATTATCTATTGTTAACTCAATTGTTTCACGCACAGTCCACATATAGAGTTTGTTCAATGAGACTAGTCCAATAGCTAGGACTCCAAGATAAAATTCATGGAAACGCTAGTCTTGTACAACAGTACTTTTTTTTTTTTACAAATTTATCACAGAGATGATTGATTGAGGTGCTTTTTTACTATGTCATCCCCAAAACAATAAATGTTTGTGATCCACACTCACTCTTATTCATATACGGGGATTATTTCCCGTCAACTCTCACTGATCTGGATAAGATATCCATACTACAGTTTATACCCATAGACTAGACTGGCAAGGGATTATCTTTCCCCAATTTGGCCTGACCTCTTTTTGACCCATTGTAGTGTTAGTCCTTATTTACAAACTTTTGCAACATTTCCCAACAATAACTGTTCCCCCAAAGCTCTGAAAATGCAGGGTTTTTGTTGAAACTTTTCTCTCTAAATAAATTTGCACGCGAGTAAAGTATCATGTAAACTACAAATTTGCATCATCAGATTTTCGAAAAAATGCACTGTTTATTTTTAATCAATTAATTATGCTAATTTATGCATATAAATAAATTTTGTGCTCTAAATCACAAAATACTGGTGATGGAAAGCTCCTTTTTGGTATAGGTATTCCTGGTATCATATCTAGCAATACCACATAAAAAAATTGCACCGAAAATTTTAATTTCTTATGTATTTTATTGTTTTTTTCAATTTCTTATATATTTTATTGTTTTTTTTACCTTTTGTTTTCTATTGTTTTTTTCAACAAAATTTATTGCAAATATTTTTTCAAGCATGATTATGCTAAAATGAATTGATTTCAGCCAATAAAAACAAAAATATGAATTTTAATGTGAATTAATTGATAAAACACAATTTGCATTGACTTTGTACACGAAATCACGTTTTGGAGCAGTTTTGAGGCTGACATGCGTGTATAAAATGTTACGTAACACCGTAACGGTTGGTCTGATTTCCGTGAAAACGGTCTTAAAAGTTGCNATCCTGGGACCATGCTTTCCAATCGATCGTACGATCACTGATATCAATCGCAAGTCTATGGGAAATCATGTACTAAAAATTGATAATAATTGATCGCGCTATTTCTTTTGTGATCCAGGCCCCCCGGAGGTAGCTGAATCTGCATTCCCATGAGACTAAACAAAACTATAGAAATAGAATGTAATACATGTACGTGCATTTACGGTTGTTCATATCAGAAAGCATGATGGGTAGATTTCTAGTACGGAAGCGATTTCGAGCAGTGTGAACAATGCGCGCACCGGTGTGTGCTAGAAGTAGAAGATATCCTAAGCAGGCTCTCGGATATGTACGACCGTAAATGGCACGTAATGATCTTACATGTTCCGCAGCTCGATGGGAAGTCCACAGATTCAGAGACATACCCAACATCACACAGTCCGTTCACCTCGGCGCAGTAACCAGAATCCCTCTCGCATGCTGTATCGCCGTTGCAGTGACATTCCTCAGTGCAATTTACACCGAACGATCCACGTGGGCAAGGAGATACAACTAAACCATATCAAAGGGGAGAAACGTTGATATGATATTACCAAAGTGTTTTTTTTTAATGTATTTATTAAAATCAAACCATAACATACAATCTCTGGAAATAAAAATGGTGTGTAAAAATTAATGACAAATTACGATATCAAAAAGAGATTCATATGATCCGAGATAAAAAACAAACAAACAAAAAACAAACAAAAAACAAACTAAAAAGCAAACTTAAGGCAGAGTACACATAAAAATATTTAAAAAAGTTACAATACTTGAAAATACAGGAACTAGAAGCAATAACCTCGGAGTAGCATTACATTAAGAAATGAAAGATTTTGGGCCGGCAACAGAAAAAAAGGAAACTTCACGAGTATATTAGTTTATCAAGTGGAAAATCTAGACAGTCAATGATATTACCAAAGTAAGCATTCTCGTGTAATAGTCCACCCTCCATTGACTTGCGTTCATTTAGTAAGCGGCTCATCGAATCTCCATAGACTTAGTACACAAAAGAGACGTGCACAGGGCTAGGGCGGTGGCTTATTTCACGAGATTACCCAAAAGCTGCATATTTGAATCTCTTGGTCGCGTATTGTATTTTCATCGACACTGAAGAAAAGTCTTCCCAAAGGTTCTTATATGTACTCGTGAAATATGTGCCTCTATGGTTGTTCATGTCAGGGAGCATTATGGTTAGTTTTTGTAGTACATACCGTTATGCACATTGCTTACACTGCGCGAGATCACATTCGTACTAGAAAAACTACCCATAATGCCCCCAGATATGAACAACCGTAAATAGGCACGCATTAATCTATATGGTTGTTTGAAGAACTTGACATCTTTTAAATCATTTTTAGAAAAGGTATTTTTCGCGGGGGGGGGGGGACCTTTGGGGGCGCTAGCCCTCCCGGGTCAGAGCTAAGGGACGCCAAACTTCAGGAAAACAGGTTTCAAAATCGCTGAGACGGGCGCCAAATAAGGTGATGACTTTTTTTTTCTTGTCTGCCCACCTCAGCCCCCGGTCTCAAAGTCCTCTGGCTGCGCGCATGAGTAACATGTTTGTTGAACAATATGTCAAGTCAATTTTCTCTATGAGACGGTGTGAATAAAACATGCACTACATACCTCGTGTCTGTTGACAGATATATGCGTAGCTTGTAGTAGTAGTAGTAGTAGTAGTAGTAGTAGTACTCGAGACGAAGTAAGACCAGGAACTGTCATTATTAGAGCCTACACCGAGACAGGCCCATGAGTTAGGCTCCTCGGGCTCCCCTTGGTACCAGTTGGTAAACCTAATAAAAGAAAATATTTTCATCTAGATCTCGGCATGCTAAAATTGTTGGGTTACCTAAAAAGACGTGTTTGATCGCCCACTATCAAGAAACCTTTTAAAATTGGCCAGACTTTATCATTAATTCTGTTTCAACTTGTCACTCAAATTAAAAAAATAGAGTGAAGTAATAATATTATTTAAAATAAATTTGTGATATACAACATTAAAAGTGATTTTCGATTTCACTCCATTCTAAAGTCTAATTGTCCCCAATAAATGTGTTCCAAAAAAAAAAAGAGAAATTGAATAAATTAAATCACCTTTTTCTGTCTGAACCTAACATTAAAAAAATATTTAATGGCTTTGTATTTCTTTTTAAAAGAAATTTGACCCCAAATTGTTTCTTCCATTTAGAAAAAAAAATGTTTATAAAACGGTTTAATCCAGGATGTATGAACTGATCTCCTAAGTAATAAACTGCTGTCACTCATCCATCCTTTAAATAATATTAGGTTCTTAAGGAGGCGCCGTTGGGTAGTGGTTCTGACTCTCGCCTTTCAACCAGAGGATCGTATGTTCGAGGCCCACCTATGGCGTTAATTTTCTTCAGCAAGAAATTCATCCATATTGTGCTGCACTCAACCCAGGAAAGATGAATGGGTATTAGGCAGGAATTTATTCCTTGGAAAAGCTTATGCGCCTAATAGCTGCACTGCTAAAGCCAGGGTTATAATGCTAAAATAAAGAGTTGATATAGAGGTTTCGATTTCATTCGTCACAGTCACAGTCACAGTCGACCGGAAGTAGTACGTCATAGTTTTACGCGTCTTCCTATTGCTACGTGCGCAACTATCTGTGACGTAACAATAAGCAGACGCGTAAAACTGAGACATACTACTTCCGGTCGTCGCAGTTGACTGAAATCGAAAACATCGTATCATTATTATTGTCATGTTGAGAGTAGACTTACCCTGTTACGGAATCATTAAGCAACGTGCCATCAACCCAGGCAAACGGACCTGTACCTCTTCTTCTTAATCCAAACCAGTAACACTTGTTCTCATCTGACTCTCGAGGGAGTAGGCTTGTAAGAAAATTCTAGGGGATGACATCACATCAGTTCAAATCGAATCAAATCATTTTATTCTTCATCTCTTTTGAAGATTCAAACATATACATTGTCACAAATAAAAATAGAGGCCAGCGTACAGAAGAGAGGCTTGTTCGGAAGGCTGATCCCTGTGAGAAATAGCTTACACTATGGAATACATGAAATATGTATAAGGCTGTTTTAGGCTGTACGTACGTGAGTCGTATCCATATAAATATAAACAAATTATTATATTATAATTACAGAAACAAACAGATATTAGATAGATAAATAATAGGCCGAAGCGGATCTAGCTTTCTCCGANTTAGACAAACTATGACTAGCCCAAATGGTTAATGGACAAGGTGATATTGGACAAATTGATGATTGGCCGAAGTGATGTTAGCCCAAATGGCTATTGGACGAATTGATTATTGGACCAAACGTTAATTGACAAAATGGCTATTGGACGAACAGGATATTGGATTAACTGGGTATTGGACAAAGCGGCTATTGGACGAATTGAATATTGGACAAAACAGTAATTGGACGACCTAACTGCCTAATGTTAGACAAAGCATGCACGTTTGGACGAAACGGTCATTGGACGAGATGGCATTGGACGAGGGATGGGCGGCAGAATATGTTTCAAACTAAAAATGTGTAATTTGCATGAGGACCATTGTCCTGGGTTATCTATTTTAAAGACTTGGTCTGCGCCAGAAAAATCTTGCTCTGATCTAAAGCAGAAAAATTAGAAGTTTAAAGCAAATCGGACAATTTGAAAGTTATGAACATTTCAATGTTTTAACTCAACGTTTATTTATAAAAAATCACTGTTAAATCTGTATTCATTACTTTCTTATTTCTTGTCGGATTTACTTCAAACGTTTTTTTATTTGGTCGTCTGATTTTTCTGCTTTTAATCAAAGCAAGATTTCCCCTGGCACAGACCAGATATCAAGAAAATGCTAAATTAGTACAATGAGTGTGTTATACTGTTACTCTGATCGCATTCATTTTCCTGTCGAAAATGCTCGTATAAATAAAGAAAAAAATGCAAAGGAAAAAAACAGTGTGAAATGTAATATTTGATCAGAAAGGGTCGGGAAAGGAAAAAAAGAGGATGAGATGAAATAGATGGGGTGAGACAAAAGAGAGGATGAGATGAAGGAGAGAGGAGGAGGGGGTGAGATGAAAGAAAGAGCGAGAAGGGTGTGGGTCGAGAGAGAGAGAGGAAGGGGGGGAAGGGGATCATAAAGATATATGGGTGAGACAAAAGAGAGGGGGGTGAGATTAAGGAGAGAGAGAGAGGTGAGAAGATAGAGAGGGAATGAGACGAAAGAGAGAAAGAGAGAGGTGATGAGACGAAAGAGAGAGCGAATCGAAAGAATCGGGAAAGAGAGAGAGGGAGAAAGAGAGGGGTTGTGGGAGAAAAGGAAAGGGTATAAAACAAAGGGGTGAGACAAATGAGAGTGGATGATATGGAGGTGAGAGAGAGAGAAGGATGGGTTTCGAGAGAAAGAAGGGGACTGATGAAAGAGATGGGTGAGACGAAAGAGAGGAGATGGCATTAAGGAGATAGAGAGAGAGAGAGAGAGGTGAGATGAAAGATAGATGAGAGCGAGAGAGAGGGGGATGAGATGAATGAGAGAAGGGGGATGGGAAGAAAGGGGATAAGACGAAGACACGGGGTAAGACAAAAGAGAGTGGGTGAGATTAAGGATAGAGAAGGGGGGGGGGGGGGGGGGGTGGGTCAAGAGAGAGAAGGAGATAAGATGAAAGAGATGGGTAACGTGAGACAAAAGACTGATAGGGGGTGAGATGAAAAAGAAGGGATCAGACGACAGAGAGAAAGAGAGAGAGGAGGAGGAGGACTTAGGTGGGTAAAAAGGAGGATAAGATGAAAGAGAGAGAGAGAGAGAGGGTGAGATTGGGGGAGGGGGAGACGACGGACCGTGGAGGGTGAGACTCAGAGAGGGGAGGGAAAGAGTGGGAGAGCTAGCTATCAGGCTGTGGAGAGATATACGAATATATAAGATGAAGGAGGATCAGGCTGAAATTTATATTTGTGGGGGAGGGGTGGACAATTATACGAGAATTCGAGGATGTCTATAAATGGGAGAACAAAGAAGGAAATAGGATAGCGTATTTTAATGGAGATTTTTTTTTTGTGAGGAAGGGGAGACAGAATGTAAAAAGAAGTGTAGGAGAATGAAGGATAGAATGTGAGAAAGAGAGAAAAGTATTGTAATTAAGGATATCCATTATTAAGAAGAAAAAGAAATAGGGTGAATCCATCCTGTTTTCCCTTTTGATTCCCACTATACACGGGATCCAGCCGACCACCCCCGCCTCCCCTAAATACACATGCTTGCGTAAACAAACCTTGGCGCGCGCNGGGGTCATAATTATAACCTTTGAAAGTATAAGGGTGTACCATAGTTATCTACCTATTTAGACAGTGATAAATTTGACAAGAATTTCTACTTCTATAGACTCTAGACAAGTGGAAACAATGAAATCAGTGGTTTTTAAAGGTAATGATATAACAAAATAACAGATTGATGCAAAATTTCATGCAAATGCCTGAATTCATGTTTGTAAAAATTCGTGAGTAAAGCCCCAGTCACATAGGGCCCACTATTCAACATGACTCTTTGTTCGCATTGCAGCTAACTGTCATGACTGTGATCTGAACAAAGAGTCGAGTTGAATCATAATTGTGTCATAGACCCCTGTTACACCGAAAAATGGCGACCCAGGCCAGGTACGGACCTAATTTGTTGGTGCTAACATGGAACAACCTGCCTATCAAACCTGCCCAGGGTCGCATAAGCGACCCTATTTATGCAGTGTGGTCTCGGGTCGGTTTAGGGTCGGAAAAATCGCGATGTAAACAGAAACAGTTTTCGGACCCGACTCTGGTCCTTAACTAGTCTGAAGCCACAGACTCCCAGCTAGCTTCGGGTTTTTTTTAATAGTGCATAGTGCATAGTCTGCAATCAAATCTAGCTACTTACTATCATAATTGGACCTCGATTTTAGTATCCCAGTCTCTAATTGCAGACTCTGTACCATGCACTCATTGCATGCACTGCAAAATATGCAACAATGAAAGCCAATGGTCTGTGATAGAAGACTAGTCCGAAACTCTGGTCGTTCCAATACAACATTCCTGAGAGGCAATGCACTCAAGCGAAACATTTCGGGGTGGGGATGGAGGGCGGTGTAAACAGGCTTTTTTTTTTTCGATCCTCTCAAGGTCGGAACCTCACCACTTTTGGACCTGGTTAGGTTTGATTTAAACAATGTTTCGGTAAAACAGGTGTCTATGGGGTCAAAAGCATGCAGAGACTGTACGCTTAAAATCATTAAGTTTTTATAATAGGTTTGTACTTTAGAGTGATATGGAAGATAATGTACGAGTGAGAACAACTTACATTAATTTCCTGTGTGTTGATTATTGCCAAATCACCGCCATAGCTCCGACAAGTATCCCTGGCATCACCCGGAGATTTCGATTCTAATTTGATCAGATAGCGATGCCCACCGAAATCATGCCAAATACAGTCACCTGTAAATGAAATATGATTGCATTTAAACCGATAGATTAGTTTGGGGAGAGATGGCGTTTCAGATATTTAAATACTTTGTGAGTTACAGTAAAATTATTACCATAATGCAGTTTTTCAAAAGGAAGTAGTTTGTTTGAATAAAACTGATCACGAAATGGCTTAATTATCGCAAAATAAAACTAGATGAATCCTCGACCGCGCAAGGTCGAAATTTATGCCTCCGCCATCACGCAATATGTACGGCTTGTTCCATGCCATCAGAAATCAAAAACATTTTACAAATTTTGGGCACTGCCACCTTTGACCCCACGAACCCAAAATCTCATAAGTTCTTCCTCACATGCTTATACATAATTGAGCTACACACTGTAAGTTTGAAAGAAATTGGATTAATTTTTCTGTTATAAGTGAGCTATATCGGTTGACTTTGTACAGGTTTTCTGCCCGCGTCCTTTGACCTTTGACGCACTGAACCAAAAATCTATTCAATTCAGATCCTCACATGGTTATACATACTTCAGCCAATTAAGTTTCGTCAAAATATGTACACCAGTTCTGAACTTATTGCGGTAACAAGCTATTTTGGGTGATTTTTTTTTTGGCCCTGTGACCTTTGACCTTTGACCCACTGAACATATATGTTATAATAATTTTTCTTTATATTTCAGAGACACATCTTGAGATTTCTCTTCATATGCAGATGGCTATGTATAGGGTCCTACGCACCATTTGTTGTAATCAATTGATGCCCGGAAGCAGCGCGATTCAACACGACTCTTTGTTAATTCACAGTTAACTGCCTCAGAACAAAGACTCGTGTTGAATTGTGTTGCTTCTGGAGGCCCTATGTGACGAGGGCTGAAGACATACAGAATTATTGATCGCGAAAAAATACTCCATTGCCGGCCGGTCTACAATTCACCACAAACAGATTAAAACCAATCAAGATCGGTAATTTATTTTTAAAGAATTTTTTTTTTAATGTAACCAATTTTCCCAAAAGATAACTGAAATATTATATTGCATTTATTAGTAAGCTGCTCTCTAAACGATATAAAAGTCAACATTAGTTTATCGCGAAATTGGAGCACATTCCTTCCCCATTTTTATCAGTGTTCAATCTGTCATTACGGAGCTTATTAAGCTCCGTAATGCTGATCAGAACGTTAGCCCTAAGGTCCGTTCCAGAAGTAGCGTTGTGTTGGTAAATACATAAAAGTAGAACAAACTTGATACTAAATACCCTACAATTTGGTATTATTGTGGACTTTGGGGCATAATTGAGTATTCTATACCATTTTGTCACAACGCAATAAACCACTAATTAGTCATTTAATAATCACCCCCTGGATGAGATGGGCAGAACGTTTTTGAACTTACGCTATTGCGCAACTTCGTCATCGAGTAGCGTTGTGAATTGACTGCAGAATAATATAGTTTCTGAATAAAGTCGGGGATGAATTCATGTTATTCTTTGCTTTTCACTTGTTCTATCTGCATTAATGTCCATCCTTTTGTTATCCTTTGTTTTTCATTTATCATTTCCACAGAAATGTTTATCCTTTCTTATTTATTCTATCCTCATTTTTGTCTATCCTGCCATCATTCTTTACTAATCGTTTATTCTTTCCTCATTTTCCGTCTATCCTTTTGTTATCCTTTGTTTTTCAAATATTCTATTCTATCCTTATGTTATTCTTTGTTTTTCACTTATTCTATTCGATTAATATATATCCTTTTATTATCCTTTGTTTTTAATTTATTCTATCCTCATTTTCTGTCTATCCTGCCATCCTTATTTGTTTATCGTTTATTCTTTCCTCATTTTCCGTCTATCCTTTTGTATATTCTTTGTTTTTCACGTATTCTATCATCACTTTCTGTTTATTCGTATGTTGTTCTTTGTTTATTGCTTTTATTCTATCCTCATTTTCTGTCTATCCTGCTATTATTCTTTGTTTATCGTTTATTCTTTCCTCATTTTCCGTCTATCCTTTTGATATTCTTTCATTTATTCTATCCTCATTTTCTGTCTATCCTGCCATCATTCTTTGTTTATCGTTTATTCTTTCCTCATTTTCCGTCTATCCTTTTGTTATTCTTTATTTTTCGCTTATGCTATCCTCATTTTCTGTCTATCCTTATGTTATTCTTTGTTTTTCACTTATTCTATCATCACTTTCTGTTTATTCGTATGTTGTTCTTTGTTTATTGCTCTTATTCTATCCTCATTTTTGTCTATCCTGCTATTATTCTTTTGTTTATCGTTTATTCTTTCCTCATTTTCCGTCTATCCTTTTGATGTTCTTTCATTTATTCTATCCTCATTTTCTGTCTATCCTGCCATCATTCTTTGTTTATCGTTTATTATTTCCTCATTTTTCGTCTATCCTTTTGTTATTCTTTATTTTTCATTTATTCTATCCTCACTTTCTGTCTATCCTTATGTTATTCTTTGTTTTTCACTTATTCTATCATCATTTTCTGTTTATTCGTATGTTGTTCTTTGTTTATTGCTTTATTCTATCCTCATTTTCTGTCTATCCTGCTATTATTCTTTGTTTATCGTTTATTCTTTCCTCATTTTCCGTCTATCCTTTTGATATTCTTTGTTTTTCATTTGCTCTATCCTCATTTTCTGTCTCTGTCTTGAAATAGTCTAATTATCACAGTTAAAAAAAACATGGATCTTAGTGTACAAGCGTACACACAACAACTGGTCGAATCGATGGAAGCTATTCCATGACGTCACAACAAAATAAGTGCACTCGTACTCGCTCACGGAAACGACCCCACGCAATGAACAACGCGGGGGGTAAATCAGAAAATTGTATTTTTCTGATTTTAATGATATTCTTATGAACGGAAATGAACCCCAAAGTGTTATATACACCTCCAGGACCATACTCACATATAATAAGCCTTTATTAAAAATCCCAAGTGTATTCCACTTTAAGCATTGCCAACGTTAGGAGAGGATGGTATAGTTACTATACCAATCATGGACGACGTCCATGGTTCAATTGATTGGGTCTGACCATAGTTTACAGCTACGTCCATGGTCTGACGGTCTACATAAACTACAATTAATAGATCGGTATTTATGAAGTAAACAATACACGTAAGGCATTCGAGTATATCATCAATCTATGAATCGAACAATTAGTGATTCAGCAAAAGGTATGTCATGACAAGAGTATTATGTCATCTTCTTTCCCCAGCATGAAAGGGAGGGCGAAAAAGGAAAAAGGATACCCTTTTGTTGTAAGGGTGGGACCTCTTCGACTTGTACTTCTTATCATTACATAGAATTCTAATCATACTTCATTATAATTTGTATAATTTAGGAATTCTCACGCTGAACTAACCAGGCCACGAATGACTTGGAGTGATGACGTGAAATACGTCATCACACTAGCGTCTTGATGAGAACCTTATTCCTGGCGATCGAGGATCGACCTGAAATAACGTTCTCAACCTTAGCGGCCCGCGAGATTTTCCCTCGCTTGAGAAAACGTCCTGATCGGCCCTTCCGTCTTATTTGCTTAAGCTCCGTACTGGTGCAAAAAGACGGCCATAGGAATGAAAAACCTAAAGGGGAACCAACCCCTGGAATTATCGTGTTCTCATTGAATGAAGAAAAATCAAATTAACAAACTGAAAAATTGAGCTAAATCGGACAATCCGTGCAAAAATTATGAATTTTCAAAGTCACAGAGATATGACAATCCCTATCGCTGATGGGGATCCGTGCGATCGGCAAATTCGACGGAATATGTGACGCCATGTCGGACAACTCCTCATTCACTCTGTACATAGAATATTGAAAAATGGACTAATGTAGAATTTGGAGTAAGGGTGCAAAATACATGTAGAATCAATACAGAAATACTATGCCCCAACTGAAAATTGGCATTTTGTTGACTTTTGATTTTTTTTTTGTGTGTACAGAGTGAATGAAGAGATGTCCGGCATGACGTCACAGATTCCGTCGAATTTGTCGATTGCACAGCTCTCTATCAGCGGTAGGGATCGTCATATCTCTGTGACTTTGAAAATTCATAGCTTTTGAACGGGTTGTCAGATTTTGGTCAATTTTTCACAGTTTGTTCATTTGATTTTCCTTCATTCAATGAGACCATGACAATTCCAGGGGTTGGTTTCCCTTAAAGAATGACCATTCGTAACTCACCGATTGGTATTTGACAAAGGTATCTTCTTATGGATGAGCAGGAGACCCGGTTCCATTTTCCATGTATAGAGGAG
>BQKZ01006197.1:9377-24169 GCA_036244855.1 Temnopleurus reevesii | reverse complement strand
AGATTTGCATAATAGGCACGTGATACGCTTGGCCGCATCTGATTGGCTACGTTCCTGCATCTAAGAAGGACGTGGGATTGGGCAAAAACCGTTGTAGAATTCTGCTTTTCGCCGCTGTTGTCACTGGCAACCAGCGAAGCCGACTTAAACGGGTCGAAAATGGTATTGATCAGCAATTTTGCCGTTCGTGATGACGGTGCGTAACCTCGCTATTAAAGGATTGCCACCGTAAAGAGCTTCTCCTGACTGCCAATACGTGTATCCTGAATATAAACATTTGAAGAAAAAAATTCCCACCATCAGCCCCTAATTAAAAATAGAATATATTCCAACGAGTGCTTCCCGTAATCAAATTTAGAAGTAGTGTTCATCAACTCTCTCGCTAATTAAGATTCTAAACGATCTTTGAGAGCGCTATATGTTTAATATATTACAATCATAATGACTCTTAACCAATAACCCCAGATAACTTCAAAAATACTAATAATTATGACGATGCATATTATCAAATTCTATAAGTCTATAACTCCGTCGTTTTGGTTAAATTATGCCGCTTAGATCATATAGATGTCAATTGAATTTCATACATACAAAAATGTAACGCAATTAAGCTAATGAAATTTCCTTTTAAGTCTGTTTTAGAGGCTCAAATATTCTACACATACCTTATCGTTGTCCCATCAATCCAAGTAGTGGTATTGCCAACGTCTTTTATACCAATGTATTGATTCCCGACTGCAGGTAGTTCTTCAGCTATGCGATCCTGAGAAAAACAAATACATTTTCATTTTAAATTTTTAATTGTGTACATTAACGACTTTTTATATATGATTTAATTCACTGTTTAATTCATTCTTTTTCTCCTTCTGATGACAGCAACCTATTGTTCTTACAGACGAATTCCAATGCACGATACTAATGCTGAACTACAAACGGTTTATGAATGGATAAAAGCTATTATTAACCGTATCAGACATCAGAGCAATGTGATTTTTACACGTAATATCGCCCCGCAAAAGACAGAGCGGTCCATAAATTACTTTATTGCCCTCGGTCAAATGTCTATGGGATTTTGCGTGTAAATTAAACAGCGGGCAATAAATTCACATCCGAAATAATGAGGGCGGCGATCACTCGCGATCGCGATCTCGCGAGAAACCACTTTTGCCTTGGTTTACGTGCATAAATTCAGTCTGCTGGTAAGTTTACCCTTTTTTTCATGGGTTTCGTGTTCGCTCTAGATGTCTGATTTGGTTAATAATAACAATATGGACTATCTCTTTCGGGAGAAACAACGTTTATTGTGTCTCCCTCAAGGCTAGTCCATATTATATTAATATTAAAGGGGAATTTCACCCTGGTATTGATGTGTTGTCAGTGTATGAATAAAAATAAGATGAACAAACTATGAAAATTGAGCTTAATTGGATAATCAGTTCAAAGCTTATGAACTTTCACAGTTTCCATTTTCCCCACTCATGGGCATTCTTAAAATGTCAACTTTGGCATAATCTGTGATGTCATACTTGGAAAACTCCTAATTATTAACCTTTGGACATGAATCTGTTGAAAATGGGTAAAACTCATATTACAATTGATGTTTTTTTTTTTCTAATCCAAGTAATATGGCCACTAAAAATAACATGAATAAGCGATTTAAAACAGTATCTCAAGATATACCGTCGATATCTATATTTTGGCATTGGGAGGGTGACTTCCGGTTTGGGAAGCTATATCGACGCCTATCATTTCCGGTTCTGCTCGCGTGTATTTGAATATGATATTGTTTCGCCGACTATATAGTTTCTTTTAAATGCTCATAAATATATTTCTTTCAGCTTAAGTTTGTTTTTTTCTTCACATGTTACGTTTTATTATATTATGGTTTTTTTTCCTGTGAGGCAGCAGAGTGCACATCGGATGACGCAAAAAGGAGAAACATTGACAAATATCCGTGAATGAGAGCTGTGATCTGTGCATGTATCACAAGTACCGGAAGTATGCTTCCCGGGTCCAGAGGTTTGATACTGGAGGTATCGATCATATCACTTAGTATCGCCTATAGTCGGTGGTGATCATTGACATGATTGAGATAGTATATACGTACATTTTGTTCCTGTGATGTGATGACAGGGACATCACCTCCCATGTCCTGACAGAGTGTCCGCGTGTCATCAAAGGTCCTGTGTATCTCACCAGTATAATGGTACATATAGCGGTACCTGCGACAGGTTGATTTTAGTGTTGCTGAAGAATCTACACAGTTAATTGTAAAAGACATGATGGTGTTTTCGAGTTCAGTCAACTGTGACGAAGGGCACATCGATCATGTCGATCGGAAGTAGTACGTCATAGGTTTTTTGCACGTCTGGTCATTGTTACGTCACATGTTATTGTGCACGTAACAATGAGCAGACGCGCAAAAACTATGACGTAGTACATCCGGTCGACTGTGACTGTGACTGTGACGAATGACATCGAAAGCTTCGTATTATAATATACTTTTAAATTCCTAATACATACTTAAAAATAAGGTACAGCATTTTTTTCGTTTAAATCAATTCTCAACTCAAATTCGGAAGTATTCACTCTGTGAAGTGCTCAAGGCGCTTTGTATCATTATTACCCTGGTTAAGCCCGGNAAACATGTGTGCCAAATTTCATGCTTGTTTCACAAATCCCACAATTCGGTCAAATTTTGTCACATATCTCTCTAGCTACAACGACGTCGACGATTTATACCCACCATATGAGTGTTTGGAGATTTGGACAAATGAATTGGTGGAAAAATTGTTGAGTAATTATTACCCAATATATGGAAGTTTGGTAAGTTGGGTAAACTGATAGTTGGGTAAAATCTGGTTGGGAGTTCCATTAACCAACACTAACCTTACTAAAATGTTGAGCAAACGGGAGGTTGGGCAATATATAATTGGGTAAAATTGGTTGGGCAAGTAATTGCCCAACTGCAAATATAACCAATTGTTGAGGAAATTGTAGAGTTTGGTAAAGTCTGATGAGTCACCAACTGATAGGCAATTCAATTTGCCCAACCACTTAGCAAACTGATTACCCAGCATCAGTTGGGCAAATTTTGACCAATAATTTAGTGGACAGCATGTTGCTCAGTGTTGGTTAAAGGTTGGGCAATTATATGCCCAACTATTTTAAGAGTGTAGCAAGGTGCGTACGCAAGGAAATGTGCAAATATCGTTGTTACCAATACGCAACACGCTGTCCGTGTGCGCTCGCAACCGGAAGTCATGTCGATCATGACACCCATGACTTTAATCGAAGCAAGATTATTTCTGATGCAGACCAAGTCTTCAAGAATTATATCGATACTTACCGACTGGTATTTGACAAAAAAATCTTCTCATGGATGAGCAGGAGACCCGGTTCCATTTTCCATGTATAGAGGAGTCGCTGCTGCTTCTCATCACAGCACAATAAGGAGAGTCTTGGTCACTGTAAAAATCTTCTTCTGATTGCCAATTTGTATACCTTGAATATATAGACAAGTAAAAGTTAGTGTGGCCTCTTATATCGCATCACAATATGGAGGGGCTTGGTTGCTGTAAAAATCTTCATTATATTCCCAATTTGTATACTTTGAATATAGACAATTAAAAGTTAGTGTAGCCTCTTATATCACATCCCAATAAGAAGGGGCTTGGTTACCGTAGAAATCTTCTTCTGATTGCCAAGAAGTATTACCTTGAGTATAGATATAGAATAAACACCTGCCATATACATAATATACCCCTCTAGTTTTCTTTCAGGTGATTTATAACCTGCGTTTATTACAACTTCAGAACACATTTACAATAAATATACATGTATAATATAATAATAGATATAGATATGAATTTAACGAAACATTTGGCCTACGAACGAATATTTTGATCAAACTGACCTCAATGAGAAGCTAAACTGTCATGTAAATAATGACCACTTTTTGAGATTTCTATTCATTTTACTTTTTGTTAAAACCGAGAAAATGTAAGCACGATTCGATGAACAGTGCTCACTCATTACTCCACCTATTATAACCACTAACCAAAAGCTCCTTACACACAGCCACGCGCTCGTGTAAGAACTTTGACACTCCGTTCGCGTGCCATGTCTTCTGCACTATTCTGCCCCCCTCTCTTTCTCCCCCTCTCTCTCCCCTCTCTTTATCTATACATCTCTATCTATCTCTCTCTCTCTCACTCTCTCTCTCTCTCTCTCTCTCTCTCTCTACCCGTCCCATGTATCTCTTGTATAGCAACTCGTAAAACTGTCTGCTCATCGATGCGTGCCTCCACTGGTTCTGGGAGGAAAGCAAATAAATTAACGTTGACGTACCCGCAGATACGACACAAACAAACATTTCCGAGTATATAAACTTTTCAAAGTGGCCAATAAGGCCACCGTGGTCAAATACTGACACTGTTAGCACCTTAATAGCACACTGAAAGTGAATAAGCACAAGTTATGATGAATACTCAAGCACTGTTAGTATGATTAATAGCACAATAAATAGAAATAAGCACCGAATTATAATTAACATAAAGCCACTAAATTAAATAGGATATAAATACCTACTACGATTTGGCCTAGCTATTGAGTTTAAGATACTACGTAATGTACATAATTATAATACAATATAAACATGGAAAAATACCCCCAGCAAATCAAGGAGTAATATCGAAACATCATGGCAAATTAATTAATCTAATGTCATTGTCCCCAACAATCGAAACAAAGGACTTCCCTGTAACCCACACCCTCTCAAATTTCTCCCTCGACCACCGTTTGAGGTCGATGACCAATCGCAAACGAATCTCCTCCTTTACTTTCAGTAACAGCGTATCTTCGGGAATCCGCTCTTTATTGAAGATTAATGAGCACCTCCGACCCCAAAGAGCCTTCTTAACGATGACGTATAAATACCAGACTCGTGCCCATACCGACGGGTCAAATCGATGTGAAGAGACCCCATATATAAATAACTGTGGGTCAAAAGTTATTTCTCCCAAAAGGCGAGTATACCCCTCTAGTTACCATGCAGTTTGATACAGTTGATGCAATGGTCAGACTTGTGAAATTTCGATACTGAAGAACGTAATATAATTCCTAAAAGAGATAATGAAAACAGTTAATAAAGAAAACCTACGTTTATGTTTATAATCGATTACAGAATTAATGCGAAACTCCGTGTAAGAAATTCTAGCAAGCTTCATTTGGAAAGACAAAAGGGTAAAGAGACAATTAACTACGCAGTGAGGAAACAGTCATATGCGTGTTTGAAGAAAAAAAAACATTCCGGGCGGTTGATAGCTTTAAAAGAAGATTCTAATTCCCCCAAAATAATATTTCCCTAAACAGGAGCAGACAAATTAGAGGAATAGAAAGTTTGAGAAGAATCGGACAAACGATGAGAAGGTTATTAATGTTTTAATAGTAAGACAAATTTGCAATTGATGACGTCACAGGTGCACGAGTGACTATTCATTATATTTATATCAATGTTATAAAATGTATACTTTTCTGCAAAAATATGATTTCCTAAAAACTTGAACTATAAGATATCTTTATATTAGAAATGTAGACTTCGATTTCATTTGATTTTACCCCCTTTTTGCAGTTTTTACGTTCATACAAACTGTGTGACGTCATTAAATTGGTTATATGTCTGAAACTATCCACTTATTTGCTAATTCGTTTTAATATTTAAGAATTATAACTTTAATTACCTGTCCGATTTTCTTCAATTTTTTATGCTCACTATTTTTTCTCCTTCTGTTAAAAATCGTTATTTTGAGTTTAAACTCTTTTCCTTTTATTTGAACTTGTGTCTGTGGCAGTTATATTCTTTGTCAGGTGTATCAAACAGAATTGAGTAAACCCCTTGTGGAGATCTGAAACAATCCATACAACTTTACAATTCTTCTGTCATGTCTGTGTCAAACCTCATGTCTCAGTTGGTACAATGGATCTTATATAATGTAAATTGAGGTGGGAAAAGATTTTCTTCTTTACCTAACTTCTTAAAAAGTGGCAGAAATTGGCAACAAAAATGAGTACATCATCATCATTGTTGTGTTTCTGTTGAAATTTTGTCAGAATAAAAGTTTTTTTGTGTGTGTATTTCTTTTTCAAATAACCAACTGCAGTATGATTAACTCTGTTTTGTGAAAAGAATGCCGTATCGTATATGGTACCAGTTAAACTGCATTTTATTCACAAATTTCCACTCCTGTTTGGTGATTTTGGAAGTCGTAAGAATTGAATTACTTCAATTCCTCGATTTTCTTATACAAAACAAATGATGTGAAAAATATATCAAAAGGGAGAAGTTGTGGATTTCCTGCCTTCTTTTCAGGGAATAAACTACATGTGTTATATGCATAAATCACAGTCCTAATGTCAGGTTTTAGTTCCGTAAAAGGAAATTAGGCCAGGTACTTTTTTGACCATAAAACTCCCGGTGTGGTCAAATTTCAATGCAATATGAATAACAGGGTATACTTTCGTTTGTTCCCATAATTTTCTCAACCATGATTATCTATTCAATAAATCAGGGGGGTTTCCGTGGTCAAGTTATAACGTCCGGGGTAGCCGGAAGGGGATGCTAAAGTAGATTTTCCTCTTTTGTTTTGGTTGGTTGGTTGGTTGGTTGGTTTTGATTAAAGATGGCGCTTTCCAATCTTATGAGATTATTTACGCCAGTCATTTGGGGTATTTCGGCTCACCTAGGCCCCAAGGAGGGCGCCAAATTTGAGCTCAGCCCCCCCCCCCCCGGGCATCAAAATCCTGGGTGAGCGTATTATATAATTGTATACATTTTTGTACTATCATGTTTTAATTTTGTCGCATCTAACATTAACATATATGCATATGATTATTAGTGTACTGGCGTGTTCAATGTCCTACATCAACATGACCAACACCTGCAACTGAACTGCTTGCTGTTAAAGTCCTCAGTTTGACCGAATTCGCACATGCCTAAATTATGCCTCAATCGAGAATTAAGTTGACGGAGAATACAGGTACAGATGATTGAAAATTACATTCAACTTCGCTATTGCACAAATTCATGTTAAAACCTTTTGTCTACCCCTCCCAAACACGGCCGGGATCAATAACTTTGCGGGGGAGGAAAAACTTGATGACGACATGTTGTGTGCCGCTGTCCTGATTCATTTCAGTGATTAACACAGTTTACTTATGCATATGACGAAAATAGTCCCTACATTGATACACAAAATCGCCAGGAACACAAAAATTAAAGCTCGTATGTGTCTGAAAATTGAAGAATGATGAGCTCAGATAGTGAAAGATTCGATATAATTAACATTTATGATACTCCGCCAAATGAAATTCCTTAAAATGTGATTTAAATTGTAAATTTGATTTTCATTCTTGAAACGAGCCGTCGTAATTTATTCAGGGCGGAAATGACAGAGCAAGATAATCTGTCAAGAATGTAAAGTAAATAATGAAACGATCGTGATTAATAGCGCGTACAAGCATGACAAGCGGGGGTTGAAAAGAATTCCTATTAGGCGCAGATTCAATGAACAATGGTAGTGCTGATCGGGGAATAAATTAGCGATACCGGAAAATTCTGTTGAAAAGTGGTCGCACTATTAGGTGTTTTCGGCCCGATTTATGCAAAACAATTGATAGGATGTGCATCAAACTATACCCAGGTCTATCTTTCATTAGTTATCTAAGCATATAATATATAACCTTTAACTGGATACAGGCTTTTGATAACTTATAGACGATTTTATGCACCGATGTAAGATCTATTTTTGTCAGGTACATAAGTAAACTATGTAAATCAATGAAGTGAATCGAGGCAACGGCACACAACATGTCGTCATCACCATTGTGATCACATTTCCACCTCCTGCATTGCTACCATCTTGGGAGGGGGCGGAAAAATAATATTTAGTGCTTTTTATTATGGTAACGAGAGAGAATTCGACATTCAGTCATCTGTATTTATGCTATATGTATATCAAGCCCTCGATTGAAGCCTGGTTTATTTTGCTCAAGCTCTGGTCTTTAAGTGTTTAATATATACTGCACCCTGCACCAGATGCTCTTTTCTTGTCATCGATATTCAATATAATCATGATAATGCCAAAATTCTCTTATTCTTCTTATTTTAATTGCTCTTCTTCTTCCTTACCATTTACATCTCTCGAACAGATTTTTTTTCCTTTAACCATCTCGTTTTATCTTTAATTTGTTTTTGTATTCTTTAAATGATAATATACAGTGGAAAGTCATTAGAAGGAGATCTGATATAACGAAATATCTGTTATAAAGAGGTAACAAATCTGGTCACAACTCTTAATAACTTATTGTCTTGTAACTCTGCTATATAAACATGATAAAGAGATTACTGCTATAACAAAGTAATTTCGATGGTCCAAAGCACCTCGTTATACTAAGTTTCCACTGTATACTAATTTATTTTCTTTACTCTTCTTTAAAAGGATAATTTTGTTCAACTCTGTTTGCTATTAAGGCGATCCCAACTCAAGCTATGCTTCCAGGGTACTCGCATCCTTTGATTCTATTACTTTGTCATGCTATTTTGTATTGATTATGTCTATGAAAAAAAAGGAAATAAATGTTTAATTCAATGCAATGATTATAAATTACAAGGGTGGCATGAAAAGAGGACAGGATGGAGTGAGTGAATGAGAGAACGAGAAAAAGAGGGCAGGATGAGCTCCAAAGGGTTTGCTTGTCAAATGGTTGGAAAATAAATGTGTTTCATTAGCATTGTGAATTTTGTTTTAAAAACAATAAATAATCAGGTCTGAAAATTGACTGATGCCAGGATATATGGATCAAAAGGATATGTTTAGAGTTTAAGTTTCAAGGTGTTTAGGCTTAGGTTTTTTTTTATTTCATTTTGTGTAGAATTCCAATATTTTGGGACTTTGAAAACGAATGTGTTTTTTGCTAAATGCATGCTCAATAATGGTAAGTGGTAGGATTTTGTTTGCCTTGTATAATGTCTCGATTTCTGAAGAGAGATTTTAGAACGATGTTACATACTTCACAGATTCAAAGCCAATCATCCACAATAAATTGTCTCCGAGCAAAAAATCAAAGGCAATTTAGAAAAATATTTAGGCTAGTTTTATTTCAAATAAGGGGCATGCAGAATTGAATATCGTTACATATCATCATACGTACATTGCTGAAAAGCAGCTTTTAGCTGATAGCAGGCTTTTACCGTGATTAAATAAAATAATAAAATACAAAAAATACAAATTACATCTTTACCTTGTGCTTTGAAAGACCATCGTCAAAGTTTTAACCCATTGTCTGATTCCCGTTGATTTTGTGCAAGGAATCTGGCCCTGTATGATGTACGATTGATTTTGCTATTAATCGTACCTCTTTTGAACACATTTTGCCATACACTTACGATTATTTCTCGTAGGTTTGATTGCATCTTGTAGGCTATGTTACAGCCTCTATATCCGATTCCATTACAATTAATATAATAAGAGCTAAACTCTTTATGCACTGAGATCGAAATAAATTATACATACCCTATTTGTGTTCCATCAATCCATGAATTTGAAATGATAACGTATTTTATCCCAATGAAATGGTTGCCCAAGCCCGCAATTGGTAGTCCTTCGGCTATGCGATCCTGTAAAAATCAGTTATAATCTTCTATTTTTTTTCAATTTGAATTGGTATAATTTTTATTCAAAATAAGAATGTGGGTTTTAAAAGTGATATATTGTTATTCTTAATATACAACTGTTCATACTGTATTGGAACATGGTCAAACTGATACGGTCATACTAAAAGCCGAAGAGTGACGAAGCGTGCCGAAGAGTGCCGAAGAGTGTCGAAGATTTTTTTTTAATAGATATACTTAACGCCGGAGAGTGCCGAAGAGAGTGCGATATACTAAACGCCGAAGAGTGCCGTGGAAAGGAGTCGATGTACTAAATGCCGAAAAGAATGTAATCGATCTACTAAACGCCTAGGAGTCTGCAAAAGATATACTAGACGCCGAAGAGTGCCAACGAGTGCCGAATACCTACTCTCTGGCGCTCTTTGGCACTCTTCGGCACTCTTCGGCTTTTAGTATGACCGTATCAGTCTCGTTGGCATTCTTTGGCGCTCTTCGGCACTCTTGTCCATTAAGCGGAGATGACATTCCATGTTACTTAATGTTATGTATATCAATCAGGCAAAACGTTCATAGTTTTACTGTAATATAGACTAATTTGCTGCAATTCAATAAATCAGCAACACACAGATTCCTTTTATGTTTATGCATGGAGAAAAATCGGAGCTCCTTTTAAACCGATAGACCAGTTTTGGGAGGATGGCGCTTCAGATATTTAACTATGTTGTGAGCTGTAGTAAAAGTATTGACATAATTCAGTTTTTCAGTGGCAAATTAGAGCATGTTCATAGTTTGTTTGATTAAAATCGATCAAGAAATGGCTTAATTATCACAAAATAAAAAATGGTGCTGCGGTCTCCCTCCCTAGCACAACATGCTTCACGTACAAAATGAATGCGAACTCACACACCATAGACAATACCACCGATCGCTCCGCCCATTCCGGGTCGAGGCTCCCTCGTGCAAAAGCACTTAGCACACGGTAGGAATCATGGCCGATTGGCGTGTTCGACGTAAAATACTCCAGAATACGTACAATTTTCTCTCTTTATTTCGTACACAGTTATATTTATGTATGTAAAGCAACCTGTGAATACATCAGCTCGTTTCACAGCACTTTCTGCATCTCGACCATTACGAATCTATACATTTAAGGCTACGGTGAGCATTACATATCGACAACTGGCTAGCAAGAACTGACACTCGCTAAATCCATCGTCATAACAACAGAGGTATTTTGCCCGAAGTTTGCTTGAAATCCAGTTCACATGGTTCATGAGTCTTCAATCTGAACGAGAACACAACTAGCCTTTCTAGCAGGCTTTCGAAACTAGAACCTCGTTCAAACCTACATGTAGTTTTAAAAGTGGCTTCCAATACTAGTTTCAAAAGCCGGTTCGGAAGGCCGGTTGTGTCTCCGTTCAGACACATACCGGCAGACTACTTCGACCAATTAAAGTGGCTCTGTTGTTATGACGATTGACAAACAGCTGGTTTAAAATTCCCGCGCGATCTTCCAGCGTGCATACTGATGTGCACATTTCTTTGTTCCAATAATACGGAACTTAAGCAAGAGGACGGAAGGGCTGATCAGGACGTTATTTCTCATGCGCGGGATAATCTAGCGGGCCGCTAAGGTTGAGAACGTTATTTCAGGACGGTCTTCGCTAGGAATAGGGTGCTCATCAAGACGCTAGTGTGATGACGTATTTTACGTCATCACTTCAAGTCTTTCTTGGCGCCCTACTCATTATACCGTCCTCTTCTAACGTTGACAATGCTTAATGTATTTACCAACACAACGCTACTTCTGGAACTGACCTTAAAGCTAACGTTCTGATCAGCCCTTCCGTCCTCTTGCTTAAGGTCCGTAATTATCTCTGCATACGGCGGGCAAAGCTCAGACATGTCAAAGGAAACAGCCAGATTTTCTTTTGCATATTCAGGTGCAATTTACGTCTTAAGGCCGCTTTACGAGCGTTCAAACTGCTGGATGAACTGGTTCTTGGTCACGAAAATCTACCTCCTGAAGAAGATTTCCCAACCAATAGGCGGGTTTACTAATAGATGCAAATTTTATGCATACCTCTAACACAAAGGTTGTTCTTGACAACCCGAAAGCTTGCCCGAGGCTTGACCGACATAGCAACAAGTAATGCATGCAAACTGGATTCCAAGTATTGTAGTCTTATTGTTATCAACCGGTCTATGGAATACCACGTAACTTCGTTTAACGCACATAAATTTGAATATATAAGTAAACCGGCCTATTTGGAAGTCCACTTTCGTAATCGCTTGTCCCGTTCAGACATGCGCCGTTAAACTAGTTTCTGTTGAGATTTTAAACCTTTAAAAAAAAATCAAATGCTGTCCACAGTACATAAATCTGCACTAATTATTAAAGAGACGATACATACATTTTGCTCCTGTGATGTGATGACAGGGACATCACCTCCCATGCTCTGACAGAATGTCCGCGTGTCCTCAAAGTTCCTGTATGTCTCACCAGTAAAGTAGACATAGTAGTAACGCCTACATGAGGCGGCAAGAGAATCTAATACAACAAGAGATTAAAGCATGCTTGTATACCTCAAGGCTGACTCAAACCTTTGCGTTTGAAGCCTGCGTCGGCCCAGTGTTTTTGAAAATGTAAAGCACTCTCTGGACGCACAAAGACGCAGGTTACACGGTCGACTGACGTTCTGCGTGCGCTCCTCGAACGCAAGCCCAACGGAATCCACCGTAGTCATGTAGTGATCAACGTATCTTGTGCGTTCGGGGAGCGTTTTTTAATTTTCAAAAACGCTGGGCCGACGCAGGCTAAAACGCAAGGGTGTGAGTCGGAATTTAGAGGAGACGGAAAGCACTGTGATCAGACGATGACAAAGGATCTTGGACAATTAAAGTAAACATTTTCATTTAGGTATATTCACAATAGGTAGATACACAAAAAAGAAAATACCCTCACTGGTCAACGTGCGACGTATGTTTGACATGAATTGAATTGAATTGAATTCATTTCCGTATTACAAAACAGATACAATTTAAAATACGGCGGATAACCCACATTCAGCTCGCCCATCCGTGGGGTCCGTGTACATTTCGTCTCCTGTATTCATGGTACTTCAGCAGAATAAGTGAGAGTGAACTTTCTTATGCATGTATTGTCAGATTGTGAATGCTTGCATGAAGTTGCTTACTTTGTCCAAAGCCCTTGTCCCTTCTGATCNTTTCGACGGAATCCGTGACGTCATGTCGGACAACTCCTCATTCACTCTGTATGCAATTTTTCACATGTTCTCCCTTTTTTCGGAAAAGTCAACAAAATGCCAATTTTCGATTGGGGTTTAGCATTTCTGTATTGATTCTGCATGTATTTTGAGAAGAATGATGTTGCAACCTCACTTTAAATTTTACATTAATCCATTTTAAAAAATTCTATGTACAAAGTGAATGAGAAGTTGTCCGACATGACGTCACAGATTCCATCGAATTTGCACGGATCCCCATCAGCGATAGTGATCGTCATATCTCGGTGACTTTGAAAATTCGTAACTTTTGAAAGGGTTGTCCGATTTTGCTCAAATTTCCACAGTTTGTTCATCTGATTTTTCGTCATTCAATGAGAGCACGATAATGCCAAAGGCTGGTTCCCCTTTAAGAAAACCGCTGTTTTGAAATATAATTGAAATATTCATTTTTCTTGTCAGATTTACTTGAAACTTTTTTTTTTCTGTTCGTCTGATTTCACTGCTTTTAAAGGCGGGGGCGACGTGACGTTCAGAGGGCGAAATCTAGTGGGAAACTGTCCGCGGCCATTTTGATAGCGAGGATTGGCGAACAGAAAAATCACAGCATTTTTAATCTGGAATAGCGAGTGTGCAAGTTATATTTCGATAGCTCACAACCCGGGAATCGTAAACGTATGCGTTTCGCAAGCTTGTTTTTTTTTTTTTTTTTTTTTTTTTTTTTTTTTTTTTTTTTTTTTTTTTATAGAAAAATCAAAGCCGAACAGAGGACGAATCAAAGTTACACTAGACGACAACGTGGATCGGGAAGTCATATGAAGTGTTCTGAGTTTTTTAGCTTACACACTTAAAATGTTGGGTAAATTTAGTTGGGTAATTGTTTGTTGGTTAAAAATGATCACAATTCTGGGCAATTATTACCCAATTGGGACTTCAAGTGATTTAACAAATATTGGGCAATAATTTTTACTTAAATATTGGGCGAATATCTACCAACAGTATTGGTAATAGAAGAGTGGGCACACATTGCCCCGTACATGAGTAATGTTGACGCAATAACTTTGTGAATAAGATAAATAAAGTTGGGTAATTGTTGGTTGGCAATATATATAATATAATATACATAATATAATATGGGCAATTGTCGCCCAACTGAGCTTTCAAATGATTTTACCAATATTTACCAATATTTACCAATAATAATGATTGCCCAGAATTATGTTTATTAAATTTTAACCAAGTTGGTTAAAATTTAATAAACATAATTCTGGGCAATCATTATTCAATTGAGTCTTTGGGTAATATAATCAACATTGGGCGATCGTTTTTACCTATATACCGGTATTGCCCAATAGATGAGTGTTTTGAGAGTTGGGCAAATGTTACGTGGAAAATTATTGAGCGATTTTTACCCATCATATGAGTGTCAAGTGAATATTGTGGAGAAATTGTTGAGTAATTATTACCCAATATATGGAAGTTTGGTAAGTTACTATTTATGTCTTTGGTGTCCCCAAGCCTTCATCGCCGGTTGGTGTGGATCATCGGTAGAGCATGTCTACTATGCTCAATGCTACAGGTTCGACTCTCGGGGTGGGCTAATTCGAAATTGCGATTTTCGTTGATCTGTTTATTTCTGTATCGATTGTAATGATAAACTAAGAAGGTGGAGAGAGAGAGAGATAGAGAGAGAGAGAGAAGCGAGGTGGTAGCAATAGCTAGAGAGATATGTGAAATGATTGTGGGATTTGTGAAACAAGCATGAAATTTGGCACACGTGTTGATTATGTCTATTTGATAAATTTTAGAAGTGAGGGCATCTCTGTATCGGCCTGTAACAAAAATGGCGGCCATTTTCAAAATGGCTGCCATCATCA
>BQKZ01006196.1:19271-32452 GCA_036244855.1 Temnopleurus reevesii | reverse complement strand
TGTTCTGCATGCATTACGGTGTCAAACCGGCTGGCAATGTGGATTTTGAACAGGTAGAGATATTATCATTTGAAAATTGCAATTGATTTGCAAGTTGCAGCTGATCAGAATGCACCAATAAAAGCCATTGTTTTGTGTGTGCTTGTTAGAAGTGCATTCCAATTTCTACTGATTTGCTGTTGATTTCCAATTTATGCCAACTTTGTAGCAACACCCCCTTAGTGTGCAAGAGAGAAGCAGGAAGTGAAAAGTTATCTCTGCAAGGCGGCAGATAGATGCTACATTGCAAATGATATTTTGATATCCATGATGGCACAAAAATAGTGACATTATGAGTGAAATATAAATCATCGTGTGTGAAACCAGCAGGCAATGTTGATTCTAAACAGGTTGAATATCATTCCTAGTAAACATATTAAGAGAGAGAGAAGTGAGAACGCATGTAAGTGACACGATTCAATCACAATGTGCGTGACAGATCAAGAAAATGTGAACAAAACAAATAACTCTCATTGCACAGAGCAGTTGCATCAAAACTTTGCAACCAACAGTTGGTCCAGTTGTAAAAGAAAGTCCCTTTCTACTATTCTAACCTTCCCTCTCCAAAAAACACAAACTGTGAACCCCAGCAATGTGGAGCTGAACAAGTTTGTTTCAGATTAGGGCAATACCACATTTGTAGACATTACCCAACTAGGAGGCAAAATATATCCCCTTCATTTTCTTATATCTTTATCTCTCAATTGATACCAGGATCCTCATGGAGAATTGAAAGACCAGAATGTTCTGATTGCACGAGGTGGTTTGGAATCTACTGCGTCTATGCTCAAACTAGATGAATCAACTGTTCAGACGGCTTTATCTCAAGCTAGGAAGATCCTTCATGATGTCCGATTAGAGCGCCCTCGCCCTCACCTTGATGATAAGATGCTCACTGCGTGGAATGGTAAATATCAGAGTGACATATTGCATGATCTCATACTTACCGATTCATCATAAATCCTGATTTTAAACTAATTAATGTCAACTGATGGAGCACACCAAATGTTACGGTTTACTTGCCATTTATACATGTAAAAGGAAATCAACATTGCTACACTCTGACATTTACTAAGCTATTGTGGTCTTTACGTTGAGCGACACACTTGTCAGTTTAGAACCATTATCCTCGTTAAATGTGCCATTGTGACATCAAAACCTAAATGTGCCACTGTGACAGCAGAAACTATATAATTTAGAAATGGTCACATTCGTATATGCAATGTTCATTCAAGCTTAACAAAAATTTAGTTTAGTAATATTTTTCTTTTAGTCGAACCTATACACCTAAGTAGTGGGTAATTTCATAAATTCCTATCTGAACTGATCATTTTGTCTTTTGTTGTATATCATAGGCTTGATGATATCAGGATTTGCTAGAGCAGGGCAGGTTCTTCAGGAACCGAAGTTCACACAGAGAGCTGAACAAGCGGTATCGTTTATCAAAGAGCACCTGTATGACCCAACGACAGGCTGTTTGCTCAGAAGTGCATATCGGAATGCAGATGGGGACATCGCTCAAATGTAAGTCAGTTTTTCTTGCTATTCAACATTTAAACAAATCGGTTTGTCTTTGTGTCATCATACAGAATGCAAGATTTTGTAGCCTTGTAAAGCACAGCTACATTCATATAGAAATAAGTGTTAGAAAATTAGCATGCCTTTTTATAGTATTTTGGCATAGTTGTTACTAACATATGGTATCATTGTATTAATTCTGACAGTTTATGCACAAAAATCTGGAAAAATGAAATTACAGAAGTCACCAGAGTGGTATTCTGCATGTAGCTTTCTTTTTGGGGGGCAGGTAGTGCATGCTAGATATTTATAATGTCTAAAGCACTGTGGTACACATGTCTGTATGATTATAAATGCCAATGATATTATTATCATTGTCAACCTAATGTTTTCCTTATTTTGCTCTCACTTCCAACAGTCCAAACCCAATAGAAGGCTTTGTGGATGACTACTGCTTCCTGATCAGAGGCCTGCTGGATCTTTATGAAGCTAATTATGATGAGCAGTGGGTAGAATGGGCCAGCCAACTACAAGAAAAGCTGGATGAGTTGCTATGGGATACGGATAATGGAGGGTACTTCTCTACCACAGATAAAGACTCATCCATCCTCCTTAGACTGAAAGAGGGTAAGAGTTATGATGACGATGATGATGATGTCGGTGATGATAATGATGATGATGATGTTGATGTTGATGTTGATGTTGATGATGATGATGATGATGATGGTGATGATGACGACGTTGATGATATGATGATGATGATGATGATGATGATGATAATGATGATGAGGATGATGATGAGGATTATGGTGATGATGGTGGTGATGATGATGATTATGATGATGACGATGATAATAATGATGAGGAAGAGGGGGAGAGGTGGATTGTGTTAAGTGTTATGATGGTGATGATGACGACGGTGGCGATGAGAATGATGATGGTGATTGTGGTGGTGGTGGTGGTGGTAGTGTTGGTGTTAAGGTTGATGATAATGATTGTGATGGGATGATGATTTTTATGACAAAATAACTGTAAATTTCGTATTTTAATGAAGTGCTATGAACACTCAACAGAGGTGTATAACATCACTATACAAGAGCCCCTCATCATCAATAATGAATCAAATATACTCTCCTGCAGATCAAGACGGTGCAGAACCCAGTGCTAACTCCGTAGCTTGCCATAATCTCCTGCGGCTCTCTCACTTCCTCAACCGACCTGACTATCAGGAGAAAGCAGGGAAACTCTTCTCGGTGTTTGGTGAGAGACTCAAGAAGATCCCTATCGCTCTCCCTGAGATGGCCTCGGCACTGCTCCTCAGTGAGAGCACAGCCAAGCAGGTAAGGACACAGATTTCGAATTTTTTTCTTGTTCAAGTGACAGAAGGAAAAGTTGTGGTCAAACGGCTGACTGCAATCTGTCCAGATCATATGTGGAGCGTTTTGCATCAAATTTTCGACTCGATTGTACTTTAGGGTCCCCTGATTCACTCTGCACAGTATTGCTTTATTCATTGCACGCAGTGGGAGCCTCAATCCACCTCCATAGACTTGTGGGTAAAGAAATGCGTGCACTCTCAACGGGGAGGGACTTAAACCACGATATCGCCAAATTTTCCATTGATGACAGCTTTGCTTATTATGACATTGATGTGCAAAATCCAAGAAGTTAAAATGAATTACAAAGTTGTAATTTTAAGGGTTTTTTGTAAGGATTTGATGGGAGCCTGTATACACTGAAATGTCAATCACCAAACACTTCAATGAAACATTGTCACATGAGACAAGTCATAACAATATCCATTGGGTGACATTTCTTGTTCATATAAATAGATGTAGTACTGTCAAATTTTCTTGCACTCTAACTGAAATTCACTATTTCCAAAAGAAATAAGCAAAAATAGGGTGAATAATTTATAAATTGTCCAATTGAATTCTTCCAATCCACCTCAATTGCAGATCATCATCTGTGGAGACCGTCAGGGGGAGGACACAAGACAACTCCTACAATGCGTTCACTCTCACTACCTTCCAAACAAGGTCCTCATCCTTGCTGATGATACCAAGACGACAGGCTTTCTCTCGTCGCATCTTGACATCCTCAAGACCCTCCAGAGGGTTGATGGGAAGGCTACGGCTTACGTCTGTGAGAACTATCAATGTCAGCTGCCTGTGATCAGTGTTGATGACCTGAAGAACTTGCTGGAGAAATGAGATTATTGCAATAAAAACAGTCCAAGCTTTAAATATTGTAAAGCTTGTTTGTGAAACAAATAATGAGTTTCAAGGGAACATTCAGTGCTGATCACTCATAGATCTCGACTTCAGAAATGTGAGACTTGCTGTCTACCTGTGAAAGGTACTTTGGAAAATTTTGGTAATGAGATTACATATTGCATGTTTGTGACCAGTTGATGCATAAATGACTTTTTGTACTAACTGCAATTCGAAGCTGTAAAAAAGCTATTCATTGGAATAATAAAATGTTGAGTATGAACATTATTGCTGATAAAGCAAGCTCTTCAGAGAAATGGAAAGAAAAGGTAAGAAATTTCATAATCCATAGTTGGAAAATAAGGAACAAGTTGCCTGTGAATAAAGCTTCATAGAATAAGAGCAGCTTGAATCAGTATTCAAATGCCAAAAACCAAACGAAACTGCATAGTATAAAAAAAAGGAATCACAACCATGTATTTCTGATAATTTTTTTCATATAAAAGTGGCTTTATCTCTGTCTACATGATATTGAGTATTTATTCATCGAGATGGTATATGGGATTATACGTTACTTGTGGTCTACATCATATATATGTGTACTGTACATCACTTTATACATGTATATACATGTACATGTGAGCTATCATGTCTTTGAGTATTATGATTCTATTTGTACTTTTTCATACATGTGTTTGTAAATGGTTAATGTGAACTTTAAGATGCAATTTGGATCTTGTGATTTAATCATGGTTATGTCCTGTACTAAAATTGAATATCATTAAATGAATCTTTCAATTCGAGGTAAATTATATACTTTCTAGATCTGTGGTTGACATTTACATTGCTTTACAAAACACAATGTGTTGTATAAAGAAGAGAGATGATACAGAAAGATAAGAGAGGTAGAAATGCAAGCCAGAATTCTTTAGTTATCTGCTATCACTATAAAGCTTAAAGGGGAATTACACTGAGATATTAATGTATAGTCAGTAAATGAAGAAAAATCAGATGAACCAACTGTGAAAATTTGAGCAAAATCGGATAATACATTCAAAAGTTATGAATTTTCAAAGTTGTCATTTCCACCTGTGCTGGGCATCCTTGAATTGGCAACGTATAGCCAATTTAGCATAATCTGAGCTGTGATGTCATACATGGAGAACTCCTCATTCACTTTATATATAAATTTATTGAAAATGGATCAATATCATATTTCAAATGAGGAATCACCACCGTTCTTTCTGGAATGCTTGCAGAATTAATGTGGCTATAATATAATCAACCGAAAAAACAAAATTCTGTCTACTTTTCTGGAAAAAGAGGAAAATGTGAAATTTTGTGTGCAAAGTGAGTGTAGTTTTCCATGTTGGTAGCCATTTTGTGCCTGTACTTTTGCAAATTTAAGGAGCCCGTGAGGGGTGTGAATCAAAACTTTGAAAATTCATAAGTTTTGAATGGATTATCCGATTTTGCTCAAATTTTCACAGTTTGTTCATCTTATTTTTCTTCATTTAATGATAGCAGTTTAATGTTTGAGTATAGTTTCCCTTTAAGAACAATGGGATCAGAGTGGAATCACTGGGTCATACACATTGCCCTGAGCTTTTATAAGTGGTAGACAAAGATTTTCAGACTTGCACCGTAAAGTGACGGGCCTCTGTCATTCTGATTTTTAGGAAAGATGAGAGTGAAGGAGAAACAAGACAAAAGATATCTAGAGTCATGAGTAATTTCAAGGAAAAAATCGTATGAATAAGGATGCCATTTCTTTCCAAGGCGTCATTCATATAACAATTTTATTTCAAGTGGGATAGAATGGCAATAGAAAATAAGATGTGAAATTCTTCTATTTCTCAAACCGCAGATTTGTTCAATGAAAACTTCTATCGCTATCTTATTTCCCCTTGAACTCAACTACATATAGCTCAGTTCAGTCATTGGCTGGAATAATCTGTACATCTCGGTTATATTTGGTCATGCGAAATCTCAATTTGATTTGAAGTTTTCTTCCCCATCTCATGATCTCATCTCCTTGTAAATATTGTCAATTATGTCAAGGAGTATTGTGAAGTTTTCTTCTAACCGTGTTTCGAGGTATTCATTCCTAAACATCACATCATTCTCCATTTTTCTCTGAGCAGGTGACAATGATTTCATTCTATTAAAGATTGATGGAGAATGCAAGTGGATCCACTGAGCTGATCCGTCCGATTCTGCACCAGACGAATGAAAAGTGCTTACTTTGACACAACAATTTACAGTGCGCATATACATGCGTCATACTATTTTCTGGTTTGAATGTCAATATTCATTTCTTTTTAAGCGACGTCTTCGATTTCCGATATTGGGGTTTCTCCGCAAACGTATTGGCTCAAAATCTGGTAATTCTATTGGCTGTGCCGTCCCTTCAATATCATCCGTCTCACTTGTAATTTCATCGCTCTCCGCTAAGTAATCACCACGTGCGGGTGGTCCATCTTGGTACATGATACGATAGGGGGCGTTTTGATCGTGACCGTTGGAATCCCCTGCAGTAATTTCCTCTATGTCATCATGAGCGGCGCGGAGGGCAGTGCGGTAGTACGCCAGCGCCTCTATGGCGCTTTCCCCACCTTCTTCATTCTGTGCTGTTACAGATTCTGTATAGGGAAGGGTGTAGTTCATCCGGGATGGGAGAACTGAAATCATGTAGTAGTGTTCTACTTGTAACGCTTGCGCAAGATTGATATAGTCTCTGCGGGTAGCTTGTGGCCTTACATCTTGCAATGCAAGGAAGGCCGCTGAAATATGTCTCTGTAAATTGGCAGTTCTTTCTTCAGGCGTTAGTACATTGTGAATTAGGTCGGGGTCGTTGGCGTCCTCTCCACCTCTATTCTCATCTGCTTCCTGCATTCCTTCACCCTCGCTTTCAAATCTCTCATCTCCTCGAGACCATACATCAACCCAAACTGGGTCTGCCATCTCATCATCTTCATCATCCTGTTGTTCTTCCGGCTCTTGACCTGTCCCATTCTCGTCAAGATGGTCAAGATCAATGTCTTCTTTCATCTCTACGACTTCCCTGATGGCCTGTAACACTTTCTTCCTCTGGCGAATCGCATTCCTCCTTGTATCAACCATCTGAAAATTGGCCCGCTTCGTCGCTTGGATAGCTCTTCTATTTTCCCTGGCTCTTTCGTGTTTACGTGCCATGCTAGTCCTGATATTGAGTTGTTTGTCAACAATAAGTTTTTGACACCTATTCTGCATGGTCTTATGATGGGCTTCAAATTCTTCATACCTCCTTTTCCGTGCAAGTACCAGTTTCTGCAGAAAAGTTAAAAAAGAATATTGTTAGTAGATTGATGAATCTTGCTGTTATGGGTGAAAATACAGATAATAATGATAATAATAATGACAGATGTACTTAATCGTTGTGCCTTTTCCAAATTTGACTTTGCAACGGATTGGATTATACAGATATTGGCTCAAACAAGTGAGATGAGGTGATAAACATAAATTGAACATTTTTGTACCAACTTATTAGGTGCAAGAAGTACAAATGAAAATGCATAGATTGCACCGATTTGAACTTTTTTAAGGTTCTCAAAAGAGTTCTTAAGAACAGTGGGTTATCGTGTGAAATATTCACAATGCTTGGAGTGTTTCATGGTAAATAGAGCTTTAAAAAATGGAAAGGTTCCACATTCTGTGTGTTAGATTTAATCCTCTGCATGTCTGAAGAACCCAAAAGGTTCAAATTACTGGACAAATATAATTTCTCATCTAATCTAATTTTTTTCCGAGAGTACACCATTCTTAATCCATGTATATAAATTTACCTGGAGGTTAATAGTGTTCACGATGTGTCTCAGCCATTTGTCATATTTGATATCTCCTGCCTTTTCCTCTAATTGAGCTTTGCGAGCCTGCAGATATCTTGGAAGCGTCCAACCGATGACAGAGCTTTGATTGTAGGACAACGTCAAATGGAACGACAGCCCACCCGGTGTCCTTTCGACAGGTCCCATGTCTGGAGATGCTGCCAAAGCGATCTTTGCCTTGGTTCCTGATGGTACTTTGCTGTTTTTGCTACACATTGGTGACATGTCGGGAGTCCTCTCGAATTCTTTAGAAGGATTCGCTGTGGGCACAATCAACGTTTTCCTGGTTGTTGGATTGATACCCTCTCTTATCCGTGGGACGGGATCAGGTATGCATTGCTTCGGCTGGTCATCATCAACGACCGTAGACTCTTGTCTCAAACTTGATGAAAGTTTGTTTGTGGTAGATTTATGTGGCTCGCTTGGATGCAATCCGATGTTAGGAAGCGGAGAAATAGGACTTTCCCAGATGTTGTTCTTGAAATGGTAGGAGATGAAATGATATGAAAAAAAGATGGTTAAGCCCCATCAGCTCTGACAGTTCTACTTATATGCAGAGGTGCCAGTCATTCCGGAATATGCATGGAGCAAGATTAAAATTTGAAATAGCTAAACAAAAGAAAAAGAAAAAAAATAACACTAACCATTCCCGCAGACATCCACATGTGATGAAAGTCTTGAATTTATATTAGAATACACGTCGTGTATATTTCTGATTGGTTTGCATCTTTGTAAGTGTCTAATCGGTAAAGGAGACCACTTTTTGAATATTTTTTTTCTTCTTGTCCAAACTGGTTGACAATCAATATAGATGGAAGAAGACAATATTAGAAACTCACAATTTTCTCCTTTGTGTTCCTCGAATGATTAATAATATGCAGTTCTTATATAGCGGTAAATACCTCTGACAGAAGTCAGTACAGTATTGTTACTCTGGCTTCAGCAATAACACCAGTAAGTAGTAGTAAATTTGGATTTCAATGCATTTATCAGCAATGAGGCGCTTATTTTCTTTTACCTCATCTGGATTGAGTGCAGCAAAGTGTGGATAAATTTCTGGCTGAAAAAAAAGTAACGCCATGGCTGAGAATCGAACTGCGGCTCTCTGGTTAGAGGCGAGAAACAATCTGTAAATTACCGATCTCCGTTTGAAAGATGAATGGGGATGTTGTTCCGACTGAACACTCATGCATTAACTTACCAAGATTCTTGCTTTTTCTTTCTTGAAATACTTTCTTGAAATCGGTCCAGCATACGGAGTTTTCCGGGCAGTTTGGTAAGGAGATCGATGAAGCCGAGATAACTGTCCTTTATTTACACCAAGGGCTTTGTGAGAAACTTGCACCTCTTCTCCTTCACGACAGGCTGTCTTTCTTCCAGATGGAGGAGTGCGGTGATAGTGAGGAGCAGATTTCATGCGAGAAAACCTCTGCAGGAGGAAGAAATATTATCGAGAACAATCATAAAATAATCTGAAAAAAAGTATTTTATTATACATGTATTTCATTGATTTATTTCACTCTTCAGGCCTCACCGGGCATTGGCTGGGCACGAGCTTGAACCATTATGTAACACAAATGTATGAAATGCATGATGATTTTAAAGCACTTGTGTAATATGGTCGATATGCCGGTTTTGTGCAAGGATCACTCCTGTTTCCAGGTCAGTATGTAAAATCAACGACGAATATTGTAACTCAATAGGATATGGATCCAAGGAGTACATTGGGAGGCGTTATGTCCACCCGCGGCCACCCAACATTTTTTGGCTTTACAAAATAATTAGTCAATATTTGGAAACACTTTTATTAATACTCCCCAGGGTTGTGTTTCATGAAGCTGTTCATAGAGGTATATGCAAGAATATAAGAACGACTGGTGATCACTTGTCAGGTGCAATTCAGTGGCAGGAGGTTTCATTGGTCACCATTCGTTCGTTGAGTCGTGCATAGATCTACCAACAGCTTCATGAAGCACAATACCGGCCTCCAAAATCATGCATCCGCTATTGGAATAGTTGAGAAATTACCTGTTCTAAATGGAGCGATTCCTTGAAGGCGCTTTTGGGTATTGCCTTGCGAGTCTTTCCACGTTGTTGATACTGTTCAAGAGTGAGCGTGTTTGGACAAACATCGCTCTTCTGCAAACCCGTCTTCTTTGGAACATCATAGTTGATGACGTCACTCGGGGCGGTTTGGATGGAAGACATACTCGCATCACGACTTCGGCTCAGGTCCCAAATGTTTTCATTGTTGATATCATCCGCAATGATAGGATGATGGTGAGGAATAGGGGTGGGAGGTCGACGGCATCCTTTAGAGACCTTTTTCAATGTGGGTCGTGCAAACTTGTTTGCCTCAGGTTTAGGAATGCCAGTCTTTACGGCCATATGCTGTCAGAAAGAGAATTTCTTACTAATTATTTCAACTATTCACGATTTCTTTTAAAAAAGGAAGAAAATAGCGTGTTTTCATTCAAGCCATACATTCAAGCTATACATTCAAGATACTTTCTTTGTTGGAACATGGCGACCTCTTCGGCATTTTTGTTTTTGCTTAAACGTGAAACGAGTTTCCTGATTATATCAAAGTGTCATATGTTGCTTGTATTTCATGAATTGGGGGTATATTTAGACGGGAAACTAAAAATATAAAATGTTATTCACGGTACTCATTTTCGTTTTTAATCCAAGGTGTGATAATATGTAATTTTTGTGGCTTGTAATGTTATATGCAACGTGCTAATTAAAAGGAAATATAATGCACATACAGGGAAATGAAGCTTTATCAGATAATAATAATATTAATGATAATAATAGTATTGTTTCTATAGCGCTAATGCACTGCTTCTAGGCGCTTTACAACATATAAGCCAGTGAATGTACATATGTAAATTCACAAATTTCAAAGTATGGAAAAGAATTCATGAAATGTAAAGTCAAATTTGATTATTGGTAAATTTTCACCTTGGCTTTAGCAGCTCTGTGCCTATCGTAGACATTTAGTTCCATGGTTGGAGGGACAGCAAGGGGGATGCAGCTCTTCCGCGTGATGTCTCTCCTCAAAATACCATCCTTCCCTTTCCGGTGCACACTCTCCATCGGACTGCTGCCTTCATTAAAATATATATAACATAATTCCTCTTTTGATAAGTTTGGAAACTCCTACAAGTTTGGGTTAAAAATAACGTCTGTAATTGTAAATGTTTGTTCCTGTTCAAATTTTTGTTCCTTTTCTAGTGTTTCCTCAAACTATTGCAAATTATCACCATCGGTTTGATGGATACTCTCACTCACTCTCTAAGATACACGAGAAGATTTGTAAATATTGTAAATACTTTATCAAGCGGGTTCTAGCTAAGTTCAAATCATGTGAGCAAGAAATACAACCAACCAATGTAGTGCGACAATACTCCTATGAGGTCCTGCACACTACAGGAAGAAGAAGAAGAAGAAGAAGAAGAAGAAGAAGATTCTAACCAACAGTTATGTGGATAGCATGTTGCCTAGATTTGCGTAAACATATGCCTGATAATTTTTAAAGACTGTACAAGATACGGGTTTGTGGAATTTTCCAGGACGGCCGTCTTACAAAACACAAACGGAAAAAATGGACTCACACGGTCAATTATATAGAACAAATAATTTCATAAGATTATGATGCAGTTCTTTGGCGGAAATGTGCCTTACCTGAGTTTTTTTTTTCATGCGAAACCCTACAAGCCTTTTCCTAAAGCTTACAGATTTTTAGATTCACTAGCTCAAACCTTTCGTCTCATTGACGACTTTTGCGTGGAGTTATCAGCGTGTTTGTCGTGGTACATCTTGCATGCATTGCATACTGCCGCGTGATTGGTCGAAAGTTTTGCCGTGCGACCTCTTGTTGGCAAGGAGGTGATGACGTCACGCGGTTGGTGTTTATTTCCCACATCAAAACACTTTGTTGTCGGTGTATCGATACGTGTCGTGTAGTAACGTACATTGTGAAGTCATAATATAAATGTTAGAACATTAGACAATGGATTCTACTAGAGAGTTAATAATATCCAAATTGAATTAATCTTTGATCAAAATTTAATGTACAAATTTCATTTAATGCTAATATTGTGGTGGGAGTCGGACTTGGGATGTCAGAGGTTGTTTTACTTACTTGAATTTGAATTTACTTGAATGTAGAGACGTAAAGCTAACAGCTTATTTGCCCCTCGTCACGTTGAGTTACTAATCTCTGGTATGGGGAAAACTCTGTCTACTCTGGGTTTTTTTTTTCGGGGTGGGGGCGGATGGGAAGGGGGCTTCATATTCTGGTTGAATAAATTTAATTAATGGGTATTCAAAGTATAGGCATTGTTTGCACTTCATATAACAATCATTTAGCATAAATCAAGAATTCGTGGAGCATGGCAGACAAGTTAAGAGGAATTTTGTGCCAAAATAAGAATTTGAAAGCGACGAAACTATGTTTATAAAATTAAACACCAGACTTGAGTTACACAGCTACCTGCTGAATTATGCGAAATGCAATTATTATACGGTATTTTTTTTTATTGTGTAGTGAAACCATTTTTGTGTTTGATTACAGACAATTATATTCATGGATGACTTGTTCTAACACTTCCGATGTTCACACACTGAGTATTACGTGAAATTTAGGCTTACATCTCGGTTTTGCCCTGTAGTAAAATGTATTTCTTAATAACATGAAAAAACCCAAATGTTTGAACTGTCTGAAGTGTAAATAAAACAAATGAACCTATAACCTCATGAATAACACTTACAAAGTAGATTTGGACGAAGGAGATTGATGATGAAGGCTGATTAAAGATCTTTTCCACTTTCTTTTGAAATAAAAGCTCTGTCATCTATTTGCAATCGACGGCAATCATTGTTTGGTGACAAACCCATTTTTGATGAATGATTTCCCTTCGTAAATCTTCACTTCCCCAAGCATCGCATCATGCATGTTTATAAGAAAGACATTCAAATTCGATGTTGCTAATGCTACGCTTATGACACAATAATGAATATTTTGAAAGAGGAAGAGAGCGCGTACAGGACGTCACATGACATCACAATGAAATAGGGATATGCTACAGGCGTGACGTAACAATGTAAATGATTGATAGCAAGTTATACGTCACAATGCTACATGAACGCGGAGCGCGTGGACATCTTTGCCGTAAAATGTTATTAAAATGGAAAGGGGTTGAAGGATATTGTACTTAACTGCAACATGAAAGATACAGTTAAACATACGTTATTAATCGTAAATCCATGACAATTAACAATGAATCGTATCTCTTTTAAGTAACATGCCTCTGGAAAAATAACCCAAACGTATTAACCTCTTTAAAAGGAGAAAGAGCAGGAACCCGGAATAAGATAGTGAATTTGTCACACGCATAAAATGTCAGAGAATTGAATAGATGTTATAAATAGAAATCGAATGAACCATTTGTTCATTTGTCTGAATACAATTGGATATGCTCGATTTGTTGACAATCACAGTACAATGCGTAAATGCGAGAGCAACTTTTCTGATGCCAAA
>BQKZ01006195.1:34562-46509 GCA_036244855.1 Temnopleurus reevesii | reverse complement strand
GTCCACTCTTTGGATGGAAAGGGGAATATAAAAGAAAGATATGGGTTCAAAAATAGCTCTTAATGGAGAATTAATATATGATATAAGTAATCTGCAATAATAAATGAATACGAGGCCAAGTTTACAAATGCAATGATTAATATCACATGCATACTTCTAAATATATGATATTCACAAATATATTGTAAGTAATTAGAATGAATTCGAATCATCAGTTGAATTCAGGCAGATAAACTAATATCCATTTGTAACGAAGCAATAATTACCTTTCGATGATAATGAGCATAATCCACCCAACAACATTTTCTCCATGGAGATACTCGGCATTGATTAGAAATCAACTCACAAAAGGGCCCGCGTTTCCATGGTGATGAGAAACAAATGGCTTTTGTCTTCGTTCGGTTCATTTCAACTCATAAACGTAACGAGGCTATCGACTGAAGCCGCTCGTAAAGTCATTGTGATAGAGATAGCAAAAAAATGCCCAACAAGGTATTTTGATCAAAGATGATTAAACTAAAAGGGCAGTCACATTTAAAAGCTGATCCTATCTTGCTGCCAAATTGAATCATCTTAAAGTCGAACTATGAATTGTAAATGATTGTTGTGTTTACTTAAAATCTACCATAATTATTTTTAAAAATCCAACGATATTTAAGAGCAATCTTTCTTCTTTTACGTTATCTCAAAAATGGAAAATATCTTAATTAAATTTATATGAGAAATAAATTTTAAAAAATGTGAAATGCGTAAGTAAAATCCCAATTAAGATAATTAGTTACTTGTTTATTCAATGAATGTGTACAGTATTATGACCTTCAAACATCAGATTTCAAACATATTAAGACATAATCAATGTAATGATTACACTTTTGTGATTCGGTTCGGTAGCAGGATGGGATAAGTCTGATGGTGTGACTGCCATATAATGGTCCAATATACTACATTTCTTGTCTGTTATAGGTGTCGTTAAGCACTCCCATTAAGAATCAAACATTATGATTACGTTGCTATGCCCAACGTTCTATATTACGACAACATTCAGCGTCTATATAGTCTCCGAGTTAGTCGAGCGTTATAATAATGAACGGCTTTTATATAGCGCTTATCAACTCTTTATGAAGAATTCTCTAAGCGCTCTACAATTGCAACATTATTACCCTGGCTTTAGCCCGGCAGCCACTTCATTAGCGCACTTGGCTTTTCAAAGAATAAATATTCCTACCAGGTACCCATTCACCTCACCTGGGTTGAGTGCAGCACAATGGGGATGCATTTCTTGCTGAAGGAAATTAACGCCCTGGGTGGGACTCGAACATACGACCCTCTGGTTGAAAGGCGAGAGTCATGACCACTACACCACGGCGCCTCCATAATAGCACCATAGATACATATTTGCTGTTATCTAACACCAAAATAACTAAACTATATTGTTTGCAGACCGAAATGTATACAAAAATTATCAATACAAGAATGAGATAACTATTGACTGGAATCTTATACCTAAATGGAATAAATTACATTGTTTCAACACAGAAATATGCAGGAAAGGTAACACAATCAGGATCAGTTTCAGAATTATAAAGAATCTTTTGTTTTGCTACAGTTGCACCATAAAAATGCCGAGTAAAACCATGATCGTTCGGGTAAAAAGAAAAAAATACACATATGAAGAAGAAATTGTTTTGAATTCTTTGGTGAATACACTTGTCTACTTGCTGATATGGAGAAGCTCGTGTAAAACATTTGAAATCTCTTTCATTTTGCACTGGCGTTGTTATACCACTGTTTGAAGATTCAAGCCTAACAATTAAATATTCAAGGTTAATTATTTGATTCAATTTTACTCAATCATTCAAAATTAAAATTTTCTATTTGACTCGAGAGGCAATTATAGTTTCACATCTACTACTGATAGCCAACTGAAATCATGTATAATAATAGTAATAATAATAATACACAAAAATCATATAGCGCTTAATTCCCCAAAAATGTTCAAAGCGCTTTACAATATAGACATAATGAATATTGAAAAGCATCAAGAAATGAATGAGTCTTCGACAATGTTTTAACAAACAACTACAGATGGAGATGAGCTTATTTCTATTGGCAATTTGTTCCAAAGTTTTGGAGCAGCACAGCCGAAGGCGCAGTCACCAAGTGTCACTTTTGTTTTAAAGTGTGGTAGTTTTCGAATAAGTTTGTCCTGTCTACTTCGTAAATTGTGGGAATATTTGTTCGACTTAAACGATACTAATTCAGACAAGTAATAGGGGGCCTGACCGTTCAGTGCATTGTAGGTGAGCAACTAAATTTTGAATGCAATCCTTTTCCTTACGGCAACCAATGTAGTTCAATAAGCACAGGGATAATATGAGAAAATCGAGAAGAGTTGGACACAAGTCTTGCACATGCATTTTGAACACGTTGAAGCCGGGCTATCTGGGAATCAGGCAAGCCGTACAACAATGCATTGCAACAATCTAAAATTCAAGATTCAAGATTCGTTATTTAACTCGGCGGGCAATGGTAATTTCATATCTACTACCGATAGCCAGCTGAAATTACGTATCGTTTATACACATATAAATAGAATAAAGCATTTGAAATCCCTTTCATTTTGCACAGGTGTTGTTATACCACTGTTCGAAGATGCAGGCCCATCAATTCAGGATTCAAGGATCTTTATTTGATTAAATTTGACTCAGTCATTCAGGATTTAAAAATAGCAATCTGACCCAATGGCCAAATGAATTCACGTATCATTTCAACATCCATACATAAAGTGAAACATTTAAAATCATTTTCCTTCTGCACTGGTGTTGTTATACCAACGTTTTACATAATCAAACCCATATTCATCTTGTTCTGTTAAATTGTAAAGCGCTATGGTACTCTCTGTCTTTAGCGCTATAGAAATAATCTACATTATTATTATTATTATTATTATTAATGGGACAGATAAAAAACTTCTGTGTAACGAAAAAAAAAATCATCTCTATTTTCACGAAGTGACAGAAGCCAAATGGGTTATTTTGTATGAAAACGGCGTAGCAAAGATGTCAACGGTTCCGAAACATGCATGAGTTGTATTTTCACACTAATGCAAGGCTTTACTTATAAGTGACTGGTTGTATTGAGAGTATGATTATATTCGTCATGTTTGCTCTCACTTTTGATCACGTGATGCTTTATTCACATTCTAATGTTTACTTTATACTATTCAGGACCTGTTTGCAGCTAATAGTAAACGCCTCTATTAGAACATGCTCGTCCTCTGTGTAAAGCCCCGGTCACATAGCACCCCGGAAGCAACACGATTCACCCCGACTTTTTGTTAATTCACAGTTAACTGCCTCAGAACAACGAGTCAGGGTGAATCGTGTTGCTTCCGGGGTCCTACACTCTAAAAACAACCTAATCATTTTTTTTTTATTAGATCGTCTTATGATATTATTATTAATAGAAACTAATCATTCTGAAATGGATTTATAATCATATGTGACTTGTATTAATTTTTCAATTGAATCTAATCATTTTGATTACATTTCCTATTCGTAATTATAATAAGATTTCCACATTAAAAAAATGATTAGATTTTTCTAATCATTTTGATTAGATTTCCATGTGTCCCCGTTTGTATTGTTTTCCTAATCAAATTTGATTAGTTTGTTTTTAGAGTGTATGTGACCGGGGCATTAGCACTTTTCTCAATAAAAGATGTCCTTTAGATTGTTGCAATGACGGACTTTGATTGTTTTCATGCAACACTTTCATTTGGCTTCAGTCATTTCTTGGTAAAGGGAGGCGAATTATTTCCACAATTTGGTTGATTTTCACTTACCCTATAAAGCAGCCAAAGGTGCACCGAAATTTTCCAGGAGAGTGTGCTTGCGACCTGTTATATGCAAAATAATAAGAAAAATAATGCAAGGTAATGAATCTAAAATTTAGTGATAGTGATATTGCTTATTTCCTATTGGGAACCTATATACGAGTAATGCATTCTGTAGAATTTATGTATTGGGCTCGTTAGCGTTATAAGAAAGAATTTCACTTAAGTAATTTGGGATTGACCTTGAACCTGTAAAACACTGTATTAATCATTGCGTTACGTGGAAACAGAGTTCCTCGAGTAGAGTAATAACGCGAGCAGTGAGGAAAGAAATTTATGTATAATTAGCAGAGACGGGTCTTATAAGAGGGTGTTGGAGGTGTCAATATTCAACAAATTATGTTAAAGGCTTAACACTCATTTATGGCATCATTGGAAGTTGATAAGAGTAGCTGAATATTTTTTATAATTGCATATTTGGCGAAGCAGTGATAGAGTGGTGTTAATTATAACATAATAAAAAATGATCATGATGTACAATCTTATATACGAGTAATGCATTGTGGAGAATTTGCGTTGTTGTCATAAGAAAGAATTTCACTTAAGCAATTTGAGAATGACCTTGACCCTGTAAAGACGCTGTATTCATGGTATTAATCATTGAGTTTACCAAGAAACAGGGTTCATCGAGTAGAATGAAACACGTGCAATGGTCATGATGGTGAAAGAAAATGAATAATGAGTAGAGGCGGATCTTATATCTTTCAAAGAAGGGGGTGTAGGTAGCAAGCGTAGCCCTCATTATAGGGATCCTTTGAGTTGGAAATTGTTTATGTATATTTTCTCATATAATGGCATATAGTGAAGCAGTCATAAGATAACGCTAATTAGAACATGGCAACGATAATTATCATGTTACAAGAATAATAATGATAGTAATTCTGATATTGATAATGATATTTATGATTATTAAGATCCTTGAAAAGAATACGTGAAAATATTGGTATATTCACAAGCGCCAGTTTAAAAGACATTGATTTTGTAACTATGATAATAATGATGATTTTGCCAACATCAGTCGCCTGGCTTATATCTAATGTGGTTTGTTTTGTTGTATTGGAGGACGTATCTAACAAAGAGCTCACGACGACTACCAAGCTTAGTGTAAGGTTTAAGAAACAATTAAAGAAAGAAAATACATTCGACAATACAATCTTTGACATTTCCCTTTTGACATTGACCTTTATAATTGACCCAATCGTTTCAAAATGTAATCAATTATCTTGGGTCATGACTATTCGTTTCATCCGTTGGCTTATTTCTATTTTTATTTTTATTTTATCTTAGCTTCATGAGGCACAGGCTCACAGACATATACATAGACGTCTATGAAAACATATATCTTCCACAGTTTCGGGAAAGTAATGACCCGAAAGTCAAGGGAATGATAAAATCGTTTCCATCCCTCTTCAATCATTAACACCACCAAAGCCGAGACGACTGACGAGGGAAAGTAACATTTCGGAGGACATCATTTTGTTAATGTTTGAAAGTCTCCATGGTTCATGAAAGAAGGCATAAAGCCCCGGTCACATAGGACCCCGGAAGCAACACGATTCACCCCGACTCGTTGTTCTGAGGCAGTTAACTGTGAATTAACAAAGAGTCGGGGTGAATCATCTTGCTTCCGGGGTCCTATGTGACCAGGGCTTAACTAGAAAAGCATTTGAACTGCCCCCAAGAGTGAAATGCGCGATTCACTGAAATATTAATAAATTGTTATGCGCAATTTAGCATGGATGTGATAAAATTTGACGGCTCCCCGATTTCATGTCTTAAGGGGATCCCACCCCTTGAATTACTGTGATGTCAGACGATGAAGAAAAATGACATTAAGAAAATGTGTAAATTCGAACAGAATCTGAATGTCTGTTGAAAAGTTATGATTTTCTAAAGTCTTAATAATAATATCATGATCGCTTTCGTATCCCTTTATCTGGCCAAAATACTTTTGTTTTAATGTCGAACGAAAACAAGAAAACATGTAGCCATGGTTTTTGTTACCAGTTGCAAAATGCACAAAACACATTTGGAAGTAATACAATGTATAACGGCATACCCTTTTACAAGTACCATTGGTTCTAAGCATATAATATTTCATTGCAAAACATAGTTATGGTTTTTTGTACCACTTGAAATGCACGTAATACATTTAGAGCTACTGAAATGTATACAAGTTTTCCCTTTGCAATTACTATTTGTTCTAAGCGTAAAATCTTTCATTGCAAATTAAACGCCATCGATATGTGGATATTTCCTGGCAGATTACGGATAGCTGACCAGTAATAATATTGATGATAAGCCAATGGGCGCCGTATCTATTAATAATTCATCCTCCAGTGACCATTGTGGGCCATTGGATTTACTAAAATCAAATGAAAGGAAATTGATTTCAAATTGATACGGTTCAAATGAAGGCGGAATCAATTTAATCTAGCAGAATAATGATTCACAATCACAACAGCCATTTTTTTTTACGAATGTGGGTAACCCGTTTTTTTTTTCAATGATAGCACAAATGAATGATTGTTTGGTTACGAAAACTGATTCGATATCATTCTTTCGGTTACCCTTCATATATTTTTTGTGTGTGTTTCGTAAAATATTCTTATGAATTTGGGTTGAGTCTAAAAAAAAATGAGATCACCAAACCAATTATGTGATAGATGCCAATACCATAAGACCCATCAAAGCATATTACTAAATCTTTGAAAATGCATAACTTATGAACTGATATCAGGGTTTGCTCGAATTCTTGCATTTTTGATATTACATATTTCTGCAATATATTAACAGAAAGCATGCCGAGAGAAATACGTTCACATCTTAAGTCATATAGCCATCGTAATGTATATGTACATGCATATATGCGCAACAAAATCAAGTGGACATATATTAGCTAGAGAGAAATGTGAAATGATTGTGGGATTTGTGAAACAAGCATGAAATTTGGCACACGTGTTGATTATGTATATTTGATAAATTTTAGAAGTGAGGGCATTTCTGTATCGGCCTGTAACAAAAATGGCGGCCATTTTCAAAATGGCTGCCATCATCAACATAAACATTAGTAATATTCTAAGTTTTTATCGAATTTACAAATGAATTTTCATTTCATTCATGGTACACAACAAGAATGGGTATATGCACTAACATTTATGACTGCAGGGTTAACTTTTTAAACCTAAATGTTCACAATTTCTTTCAAAATGGCCGCTATAGCCTATAACTGAATTTGAAATTTTGGGATGTGTTTGCATATGGTGTTAAAAAAGCGAAACTAGCCTCCAATGTGTTTATTTTGACATATAAAACATCTTCATAAAGAGTTCATAATACTGTTTTACATATTTCATGCATCTATATGCATAAATATTAAAATGAATACTCAATAACTATAGTTATAGCAAAATTCACCTTAAGAGGGCGCCAAACAGAAAATAAAAAATAAATATTTTTCTGTCATATTCCCTCAAAATGTTTACTTTTTATGGACAAAGTATATATTAGCAAACCTACAGAGCTTGGAGAAAGTGAGAAGACTGCTTTAATGACACTTTGGAATATTATAAAGTGTTAGATTGATGATTAGTAATAATCTCTTTGAAACAAAAAATAAAAGGGAAAACAAAACGAATCAATATTTTTGTCAATGTTGGAAAAATATGGCAAAGATGAATAATATGTAAAAATCATTGAACTCACTTTTGTCAAATTTGCAAATCGAATACTTACTTGATTTTTTTTTTAAATTTATGGCTGCATCGGATTAAAAATGTAAGAGAGATGGACGATTGTTAGGAGGCATATTTTGCCCATTGGTAATGTTACTGTTAGTGTTACCCACCTCCCTCATCGGCACTGTCACATGAATTACCCTCAATCACATATAGTGGGGTGTCTTAGCGACAAAAATCCTGATTTTTGTGACACGGCGGACAAAAGCGTAATTTTTTGCACAGACCTTCTAACACATACGAGGATCAAAATTTGGCTATGCTCCAAAAAATCTGATCACGGGAATTAGGAAAAATTAGCATAAATTAGTATAATTCATTAAGGTCTGAATTCATAGACTACCGTATTGGGAAATGTCATACTTTCTGTAAATACTCGCCTCTGATTGGTAAAAATTGCCCAAAACATGTCAATCAGTAGTTATTTTGGCAATCCTAATGGACTAGACCNAGTTTTTTGATTGTTTAATATGTGATTGAGGGTAAATCATGTGACAGTGCCGATGAGTGACTTGGGTAACACTACAACCACCGAAGGGCTTAATATGCCTATGTTTATATTAGCCAAGCGTGTACCTGATAATCTAAGCGTATAGGGACAGTCAAACAAATTCAGTATATTCAGTTTTAATAATTTGAATATATTGGCCATTGCCGAATGGTGCGTCCCCTGTGGTCATGCAAGTAGGGGAATTTCCCTTCCGCCTTAATCATAATAGCGCTACTAATCACAGTCCAGGTGAAGACTCTTTTTACTCATGTTCGCCTTATTTGTGTCTATCAAATCCCTGAGCACCTTTTCTTGGAGCGTGCTCAGAGCAAAATTATCATCATTGTTTAAAGACAATGGCTAACATCACGCACGTTTTCCGGAGCGGAGGGGGTGGCGAGCCCCTTGTAAAAAATGAGAACAATCAGAATAATAATGGAATGAAAAATTATTGAGAAATTACCAGCCCACCACTGCACAAACTTTATTTGTGTTGGTCAAGCAAGTGCACTATCGGATCTTATTTAGCCCTCTTTCAAATGCATTCCTGCATGCGCGACTGAACAATGCAAAAAATCAAGATTGTTGTTATATATTCATTATTCTCAATTTTTGACTAAAACGCGGGAATGGCTTGAATTCCATATTCGTTCATTGTATACCTCTCTTGTCTACAGCAACGCACCATGCGGAGAACAAAATATGAACTGAAAGCTTTGGAGCGTAGAGCTTGATCGTTTCCCTGACCAAGACCATGTGTTCCGTAAACGCAGGATCATCCTTACATGTTTGGGGTTTATAAATGATCGCTCTATCCTATCATATTGTCACACTTTAGTAGATAAACAGTTATTAATATGACAGATGATTTCGTAAAATCATCATTGATAATAATCTTTAAATAGAACATTAGTAATTAACAATTATTGCAATCAAATTGTTTTTTAATGAAAATCTACATTATCTAGTCATGTTTTTTATGATCTGATAATGGGGTTTGTTTCTCGCTGTGTCCACACCGAAGTGTATTTGTATTCGGGCCTACCCAGGCAGATTTGCGTCACATTTCGGTACTCGCATGATTGCCCCCATGAAAGATTGTCTGAATAATTTAGTTGCTTTATGAGGCCTGAAGCCGTGAGAGAGTAGGTAGCTCATATCGCCCAATGATATTATGCATGCGTGTCTATATTCAATAATGGCCCTTGACTGGGAACGTGGAGAAGAAGGTGGGAAAAGGAAAAATTAAAGTCATGGTCTTATGTTTTCCTTTTAAAATGTAGATTTTAAAATAATATTTTTGGGACAGATAGCGCTTCAGATATTTAAGAATTAAAGGTATTGTCTACTCTTTCGTTTTAAAAAAAAGTATCAACTGTACAATTTTGAAAGAATAGTTTTTGGATAGATGGCGCCTTAGATATTTTAGAATTAAAGGTATCGTCTGCTGTTTTCTTTAAAAACAAAATATAAACCGTAAAATCCTCAGCTCAGCGAAAAGTTTTGGAGAGAGGGCACTTCAGATGTTCAAGAATCAATATTATCGTCTACTGTTTTCATGTATCAACCGTAAAATCCTCAACGAACAGTTTTGGGAGAAATAGCGCTTCAGATGTTTAAGAATTATAGGCATCGTCTACTGTTTTCAGTTAAACATATCAACTGTAAAATCTTCAATGAATGGGTTTGGCCGCTTCAGATATATAAAAAATTAAAGGTATCGACTATTGTGTTCATTTAAAAAATGTCAACTGTAAAATCTTCAACGAATAAATCACTTTTTGGGTAAATTGCGTTTCGGATAGTTAATACTTTGTGAGCTGAAGCAAAAATATCACCATAGTGCAGTTTTTCAAGAGCAAATTAGAGCATGTTCAGAAAGTGTATTTTTTTTTTATTTGGGGGAGGGGGGTGGGCTACCATTCACGTGTAAAAGGAATGCAAATGCACACTTTCCATATACACACCACCAAAAACGTCCAACGCAAAGTCCATTGGACACCCATTTGCCAAAGACTGACTCCACCGGCGGTCAATTCCGTTGGTGGTTCGTTGAAGCAACGGTTTACTGGCGTTTCGCTGCGATCTTCAAATTAAAATGAACCATAATACATACGAGAATTATCTCCCAGTTTCGTTCATATTCGTTTTTATGAACGTACAGTAATTTGTGAATACATCAACCAGTTTACATTTTGCATTTTAGCTCTTTTCAAGCAGAAAAAGGGAAGGGATGGAGATGAATAAATATGGAGACTCATACATAAATATGATAAAAAAAAAAGAACAAGGGAAAGAGAGAGATAGAGAGAGAAAGATAGAAAGAGAGCGGGAGAGCGGGAGAGGTTGGGGAGGAAGACAAATTGAAATACATATAAAGAGAAAAAGGGGAGAGAGAGTTGATAGGGAGACATAGAGAGACTCATGTACCAACATGAGAAAGAATAAGAACGGGGAAGAAATAGAAAGGAGCAAAGGAAGACTCATATTAAAAAAAATGAGACAGAAAAGAACGAGGGATGAGGAGGGGTGGAAGGCACATATAGAGGCTCATCTACAAAATGAGAAGGAAAACGACCGATGGGGAACAGAGAGAGAGAGAGAAATGTGAAATGAAGACAGCGAGTAATGGAATAGGTAAAGACGGGAGAGAGAGAGAGGGAGAGAGAGAGAGAGAGAGAGAGAGAGAGAGAGAAAGAGAGAGAGAGGGTGAGTGAATGAGAGAAAGAGGCGGAGGGGACACAGTGAGACTAATACACAACTATGAACAAATGAAAAAGAATGGGGGAGAGGGTGAATAAGGACCCTGATCTGATTTTCTTTCTCCGTATACCCCAAGGTCAGGCTGCATTTCTGGAGAGACACTAGATGCAATCATCAGGAAATAATGAATAAACAATGACCTATAATGAGCAATGGAGTTTATGATTGTCATTATGATTACGAGTAAAGTGAAAGAGTGGGCGCCTAAGTACCGCTCTGTGTGCATGCAAGGCTTGCGTACTCTAACTGAGGCACGGCTATAGCTGCGGTCAAAGAACTAGACAGAGTGACCATGTGGTACCGTAGGTCATTGATTGAAGTCCAAGTAAATATTTTGTGAAAATGAATGAGTTTTGGGAAAGTTATGACCTAAAATGTTCGAATATTTCAGTCTCGGTACCCCGTAAGTACCACTCTGTGTGCAAGGCTTGCGTATTCTTACAGACTGACGCACGGCTAAGACAACGGTCAAAGAACTAGACAGTGACCAACTGATAGGTCGTTGATTAAAGTCAAAGTAAAGTTAAGTTGCACAAAATATTTTGTGACAAAATGAATGAGTTTTGGGAAAGCTATGACCTAAAATGTGCGAATAAATCAGTCTCGGTACCCCGTATGTACCGTCCTGTTCATGTGTGCAAGGCTTGCGTACTCTAACTGAGGCACGGCTAAAGCTACGGTCAAAGAACAATCAACTGATTGATTAAAGTCTAAGAAAAGTAGACAAAATTGTACTCTTCTCTTCAAATATGATATCGACATAATCATTCTGCATGCATTTTGGGAAGAATCGTGTTGATTCCTGATCTACCATGTCTACTTTCGTGAAAAATAAATTAGTTTTGGGAAAGCTATGACCTAAAATGTGCGAATAATTCAGTCTCGGTACCCCGTAAGTACCTCTCTGTGTGCAAGGCTTGCGTACTTTAACCGATGCACAGCTAAAGATAACGGTCAAAGAACTAGACAGTGACCAAGTGGTATGTCACTGTAGAATATTATTCAAAGGGGGACTATAACCTTTGGTATTGCCGGGTTTTCATCGAATGAAGAACAATTAGA